>PNEQ01088037.1:0-39921 GCA_003012365.1 Medauroidea extradentata | reverse complement strand
TCAGCGTCTCGTCGAAGAAATCCTCATGTCTTCTTGACTACACGTCTGTTCGGCATCATGGACGAGAACGTTCTGTTTTCCATAAAATTTTCTCAATCGTTCTTCAACAAAACTACTTCTCTTGTTTTAACGTCGCAACACCCATTCCAATCAATACTTTCCTCGTAGCTTACCCCGGGTTTGTTCGCCAATATGATCAAAAACAAAATATTCCTAGCATAGATATAAAAGCTGTAGAAGTCATTAAAGTCTCAAAACCACAATACCTTATACATTCAATACATAGACAATTAAAACTTACATTCTTCCTGGCACGTGGTAACTATGGTCATAGAATAGTAAATACCTAGGTTATTTGACAAATAAATTGAAATTTATACGCATCTGTAACATTGGACAAAATGCTATGTTACACCGCGCATATCGCATCATGTCAACAACACTTGTTACCGCCGACATACGTCACACCGGGTCAACAGTTCGTAGTGCTATAAACTTGGTAATCAGGAGGAATGCCACTATTTGCCAGAAAAATTAAATGTTATATCTAGATGAACTGTAGTTTTCGTTTTTGGTGTACGAAATATTTTGTTAGTTATCGAATTAAAAGCCTTTATTCTAAGACTTAAAAAATACATCGATTTTTGTAATTTCCAGCACGTAGCCCATGGCGTCTAATTTGAGTGTAAATCATTTAATTTCATTAGGTCTGTGGGCGTCGTTGAATGCTTGCTTTCGTAGCCATGCAAATTCTGATCGTCATACTGTTATAGGATTACTGCATGCTGAAAATGTTACACATCAGGACAATGTAGCCACTAGTATTGTCTAAAATTGTCTATTTTTTTAGCAAATAATTAACTAACTATGAATTTACAGCTTGTCGTGTAAATGTGTTCATATTCTCATCTGGGTATTCCAAGAATTCTAAATGGCCCTTAAAAATTTGTGGGGTTCTTCCATCCCTCGATGCAAGCGGTGTTGTCTTGTCGTCTCTTATCTCAATCTCTGTCCAGGGGTAGTAAAGTGCTAGGACCTCCCTTCCTTATACAGGCACTCGAGAAGGAGGCTAATTTGCGCTCTGAATACACCCTCCCTCGTACAACCCCTCCTTCTTCCCCTCCCCACCAATCATATTTCAATCGCCTGGGGAATCAACAAAAGAAGAAGCCTGTCAAGGCAAACAAAAGACGAACGCAAAGTGTTTCTCACCCTCTTTTTTTTTCCTTCGTCTACATATTCTTTGCGGGAGATGCGAAAAGTTCATCCTTCCATAAACGCTGAAAAATTTCATGGTCCATATTTACTTAAATAAAAATAACTGCAGAGAGTCGTTGGTTGGATCGGTACACAAAGGGTGTAATAAACATTATGGTTTTTGTATCAGCACTTGAAATGTGTTACAGTAAGTTGTGATAACTCCCTTCAACTGACACGCGATTCAAATGCATTGCAGTGCGTTCATAAATACTATTTTTTTTTAAACGAAACTATCTCGCATGTGCGAAAGTAAAACAATTCGGACAAGAACAGAATGTCATTGTTCAGACACATGCTAAAACAAACTGTGAATTTAATGAAATTGTTTTAATTTATGACAGTTAAAAAAATGCAAAGGAACTTCCTTATGTGTTTTTAATTATTATAGCACATAACCCATAACATCTAATTTGAGTGTAAATTATTTCCTTCGAGTAAGTCACTCGGTATTTGTTATTTCTATGTTCCCGTGAGTTGCGAATTTGGACTTAAAAGACACGCTGCTATGGGAAAACTATAATACCAAAAAAAAAAGTTTTACAAGGGGAAAATATAGTCACTAATAACGTCTGTAAAACAAACACTATGCCGTACAAATATAAAATTATGCATTTTTGCCATGTGGACACCCTTCTGCCTGCGGCGGGAGCAAGGATAGGGTTCTATGTGTTAATCTAAATTACGTGTAACTCAGTCACCCTTTGCGATATCGCTTTCGGATGGAAACCATTTTTTGCATTGAGAAGATGAGAATACTGCTTCGTAAACGAAAATGCGAAAAGAATTTTATGAGTACGGGGTTTCGAGTGTTTAATAGGCACGAAAACACTTATTTTATCATAGTTTACAGGGTATTGATATAACTTGCTAAAAAATTCCGTAGCTGTGTGGACCGTATCGTACTGAACATAAAAGTTAGTGGTGGCATATATGTAGGTATCAAAGTGACTGAGATATTTAGGAATATAATTAAACCTGTAACGCCCTATCCTCGCTGCCGCCGGAGCTCTGAGGTAGGCAGGGTCCTTAAAAACTGTTGTTTCTAATCCCGGCGGGGTCGGACCCCGGATTTTCGCAAGTGGGAATCGTGCCGGACGATACTACAGGTCGGTGGGTTTTCTCGGGGATCTCCTGTTTCCCTCGCCCTTACATTCCGGCGCTGCTCCATACTCACACCATATCACCAGCGCTAAAGACCTCGATGTTGAGCGCTGGTCAAAATCTCTTCACTTCACTTACTGTTTCTAAGCCATCCAACACAGCTATAAACTGTATCTTCAAACTGCCGTACTTCTATATGTACTAACTGGATGTATGTGAAACTCGCACAGAAACGTACAGTATAGTACGCTACCTTTCCACCAGTAAAATTATGCAGTGACCAATTAAAAGTCCCATTGTAACAATCAAGGGCGTAAACAGGGAGAGGGTACCGGGTTCAAGGCCCCCCATTGAAATATGATGTACAAAAACATTAAATCATGCAATTTAGAATTTATCTATAAGTTTCGTATGTAAGTATCACATTTTCTCTATATTAAGTCTAGTAAACTAGCAAATCTGTTAGGGAGTATTCCGAGCAACGATGAGTAATATTCTTCACTCAAACATTTTTCGTCTAAAAAAAAAAACTTAATATTGCTACCACTGGTAGGCCTTATATTCAATTTTTGATAGTAAAATAGTAAAACTGCTTAAATAGCACCATTTTGCACCTTGAAACTTCAATTTTCCGGGGGAGGACCCACGGACCCACCCCTTTGACTGTGGGGATCGGTGTTCCTTTACAAAATTACCCATTTGAACCCCCTCCCCCCAAACACACATCGTGGCTACACCACTGGTAACAATGGATCGGAGCGGGAATCTTACACGATAGTTCAGCTCTTGGCTCGTTGAGGCAACGTGGCATTTGATACAGTCACAGCGGCTAGACCCAAGTGCCCTTGTTCACCCCTGGCCGAGTCAGTGCAAATATCACGACTGTGGTGTGGCTGCAGGCCTGGGGTGGGGTGAGGGGACAGCTTTGTTACTGCGTGGGTCCTAGCACAGCTGCGCGCACACACTCACACACGCATACACACGCTCACACTTGGACACCACTGAGGCGAACGTTGCCAACCGAATCAATTATCCGCCAACTTCAAACCATCCTGGCTGGCCCCTTCGCAAGAAAAACCTCCGCTAAAGTCGGTAAGATTGCTTCATATAAATTTGGAATGTGTTTTTGGTCATTATGTTAAATCAACACAACTAATACCCCGAGGGTAGTCCAACAATTTAAAAACATCTCTGGACATTGCTTTGAAAAAAATTTAACAAAAAAAAATGCCGTAAATCGAGCTGATTTTGTGACAGTTGGAGGTAACATTGTGCCATCTTTAAAATTCATTTTGGCCCGTTTACCGGCGACGTAACTAAACATATAGGGATGGACTAAATGTTATGTACACTTAATATGTGTGCAGTTCCAAAAGTTGTCAACTCCATGCAAAGTGAATTGTGAGAAAACTGTAGGGACTAACGTATCAATATTTTACATGTGCTGAAAAACCAGATATGTACATTTAGGCAAACTTGGAGCAAATAAACATCACTGATATTAAAGATATTTATAATTGTTATTTGTATAAGGCATGTTTTAGAACTACACTGTGGATAAGACTAGTTTTGGAAAAGTTACTTTTGGATAAGATGAGTTTTGTTTTCATACAAAAAAAATCAACATAGCAATAATAGTTACACCTTTGATATTTAGATATGTTAACCCATGATTCGTAGTCTCTTACATTTCAAATAACGTGTTAATAAAATCATATGAGACTTTCGCAGTTACAGCTACAACTTATATAGCATACAACGTTACATAATTAATGTTAATTCATTTTCAACAATCACATCTTTATAATCTACATTGCCTCCAATGTTGTCCACTGTCGCTTGTTGATGAATAACATCTTTGTAGTCATGTAACCGTTCACGTTCTTGCCAATTGTCACCAAAGCGATTTTTCAAGAGGTTGTTAACATCGCGAAGCTTATGAGGATTAAGTTTCACGCACTGACCTACTTCAAGTACTGCAGGATTTATCCTAGAAAAACATTTGCCCTTCTTGCAAATTCCCATATTCTGAGATAAATCAGTACATTAATATTCTGACCTTTTAAAACAACTGTGATGCCTCAAAGTTTCAAAGATAGATAATTTCCAGTCAAACACATTTATTTCAGTTTTTCCTAAACTACAAACAGTGACAAAATTGGCGATCTCAGAATATTCTTCAACATCAATTATAGTGTCCCGTCTTCTCACAACTTTTTTCTATTCTGCGCTGTGATTTGTTGCGACTGTAGTGAGACTCAACTGGCTGATATTTAGCAATGAAAGTTTTCACAGCATCCCTTTTAGATGACAATAGCTTACTACGAGTATCGCCACCTCTACGTCCACCTGCTCCCATATTTTTTTTAACTACTTGCTGAACACGACTTTAGTATACACTTAATATTGATAAAAATTATTGCTGGCATACCTGAATTACAGTTGCACCCTTTGATTGACGAAAGCTCTTCAAATCATATGGCTCTTCTGGAGCCGTCCTCAGTCTTTAAACGGTCTAATTAAGGTACTTCAGCTGTGCAATACTTTAAAAGCTAGCAGTCCTGACTAATCTTGTTGCTATCATTGTGAAATGCCTGGTGAAATCTTCATTCGTCCTGCATGTTTAATTTTTCGCCATTTATATGTTCCGCTATTTGTATGATTGCATGGTAGAGGGAATCTTGGTGATCTTGTCGACGAGTGTCTGTACTGTACTATTGTCAATTTCAATAATATGTACCACAACAAATGCCTATGGAAAGTGATCTGGATAAGGCATGATTTGAATACTTTCAAGTGTGGATAAGGACTCGTTTGGAACATCTACAACGCTGGAAAAGACATGTTTTGTAACAGCACAGATACTTAGAATGCACTTTTCAAAGGGATGTAGCCTGTTTTTGATCAATATTTTTCCACAGACATATACTTAAATGGCAGCGGATTAGGTAACCAAGGTATATTCATTTTTTTTTTATTTTGGACAAGGCTACTTTTGGAACTGCAATGATGACATAGAGTTCCTAATTTCTCACTCAATAGGGCTAGAAAATTCACATTTCGAGTGACATAAAGTACGCCCTTCTGTCACAAAGTTACTCCAGTTTACAGTGCCTGGTAAAGTTCGTGAATCACCGATTACTCAATTAACCAGTGATGTAGGCATGTCAGGAAGGGGGGACGGGGTCCATGAGGTCTAGAACCCAACTTTACCACATGGAAACTTTTTAAATACTACAATTTTGCACCTTAAATTTTTCTTGGGAGAGGCCCTCTGACCCCAGACCTAAATCAAGAATAATGAATATAGCAATCATATGCCTGTGATGTCAATAGTATGGGCGTAATGCCACCGTGAAGGTTGTGTTAATGAACATGTTAAGTGACGATAATTCAACAACCTCTGCAAATGGAACGTTGATCTTCAGGATTCAAATCAGATGCTTGACGATACGACTGTAGGGAATGAAGTGTAAACGCCATCCCATCCCATACGTTGGAATCACGGGGTCATCTTTGTTATTATGTGTGTATTTCTGTTCCTTTACGCCTGCAGCAACGCAATGTAGTGAATAAAGAACATAAATTATATAAGGAACAAAAAAAGTGCATTTGTCCAAACACACTCTGACGAACAACGTCTGAGATAACAAGCACTCAAAAGTCGGAGTATTATGGAAATGCCGATAGTTAGACAACCGGTGTAGTAGATACATGGTGACATACCTCCAGGGAATACTAGCAATGTACAACCGTATTACTGAGATGTATGCAACACACGTGACAACAAGGAAAGTAGAAGGAGGGGGCCTTCCTAACTGCACTTCAAATACATTGCACCGACTTACGACTATTTTTTATACGAAACTATTAAACGCACATTATATTTGTATGTCAGCTAGAAAACTGTAAACTATGTCACTTTGATTTTTTTTTTTAAATCGAGTGGCCAAAAATGTATTTCCAGACGGCCGTATCTGGAAAAATAATAACTGGATTTTAAAAACACAACAGTAGAAACCATCATTAGACTTTGAACTATGCTGCCCACAAATAAAATACTTTGGTCGCCGCTTGAAGTCACGTACGAAAAAGGATAATAGTAAAATACTGCGCGTCAGCTGAGTAGCTTGTGCGGAGAGGCGATAATGTGTTACATAGTCCGTCAATTACAGCTTTACCGCTCCATCGAATTTCTGGCTCACATACACAAAACGCAGACTATCTAGGGAAGACCCTTAAGTTAACAAACGTGAGGACCAACTCGGTATTTCTGGTAGACATGCTAATGTCCATGGATTTAGTCCTAAATGCTTCACATCTTGTTCGCTAAGTTTTGATATGTTGTTCGTTTTAAGTGTAATTACGATATATGAACCATTGTTAAGGTGGATTCACAATACCCTGGCGAGGCTGACACAACAGCTTCGAGACAGCAGTTCTTCAAACACGACTACCGACTGCAGCTCGTCGTGGTATGGCCGTCGGCAGTACCAAAAAGTAGGTATAAGCCAAAATTTTTCATTGAATGTATTATTTCAATCAGCTATTTCATGAAAGCACTAATGAAATCGTAAACAATTGTCGCGAAATAAAACGCAACACAAACATAATGCATAATGTTCTTCGATGAAATGAAATTATTTAAAAATAAACTGTCATTTCTTATCTACTCTATTCGCAAATAACTGCTTGGTTTATAAACAAAAATGAGTATCTGGCGCGAAAATTAACTGAAGTCAAGGCATTCGGCGAAGTTGATCTGTTTTCGAAGTGTTTTGTAAACAAAACATTTTTATAGAAGTGAAATATACCAAGTATTTTCAGTAGCAAGTAAATTTCGTTTTGTAATGTGTCATGTGCAATAAATGAATAGTAAGTTACATTTCTTGGTTTATATTATGTTTTTTTTTTGGCGCTTTACCGTTAAAGTTGAAACATAAGATGACTTTTCAAATGAATTATTAATATGTCTGTCTTATATTAAGGAAAAAGGGGGGGGGGGGCTTCATTTTGGTGTATATGAGTGGAGCCGATGAGTGGTCTTTCCCTAAGAGAGGGCGGACACCTCAGTTGCATTTCATTTCCCTGCAAGGCCCGACACGGCGAAAATTAGAAATAGAATCTACTTTCGTCGGGTTGTCAGGGCAGTAATTTTGTCAGACAGGTGCTTTATTTTTGTTAGTTGTTGCTCAAATATTGTTGCGTCGGGCTCGTCGGGGCATTGTGAATCCACCTTTACATTTCTGTTCTCAATTATTTCGCAACCAGGCGACCAAAAAGTTACCGTAACTTCAGCCGAAAAAGGTGTCTAGGTTATCAAGTAAATCACTCAACCTGTCAGAGAATATAAAAATCAAACTACCTCATCAAAATGTACATTCGAATGAGCCAATTTACGACACAAATTTTATTTTAATTTATTCAACAGAAAAATGTTAGTTACTTTGAATCTTGATTGGTATTAATCTAATAAATTAACATTTGTTTTGTAACATGAAAATAATTTCGAAACATGTATTTCTGAATATGTATGTTGGTGTAAAAGAACTTAAAAGTTATCACATTCGTAAGACGTGCGTTGAAAGTTAAGTGGCAATACATTTATTACAGATATTTATGTAAAGAAAAATAAACAAATGCTTGTCTCAGCCGACAGTAAGGGCCAGTTTCGCGAACTCTATTTAAAGTCTTGGTTATGTAATCATGGAATTAGCTTAAACAGAACTATTTAGTGGTAATTAAAATAAACTGTTTCTCAACGTTGAATGTTTACCTAAACATTTAGTAAGGTAAATGTGGCAACCACGCAATGACGTATCGTGAGAGCTTCGTATGTTTTATTTTCAAGTGTCGGTTAAGAAGAAATGATAAAACACTGACGAAAATAACCAAGGCTATGTTGAAACTTTGGTTCTGTTTAAGCGTAAATTGTTTTGCCTTGCCTCGACGAGCATATTCCAAGAAACAATACATACTTGTGGCTGTTCTCAACATTCGTGTTGTTTGTATTAAGCAAAGTACAAATTAATGAATAAAGTAAAATAATTGTAGACGTCTTTTTAATATTAGTAATCTTTGTTCATCAGGTTGAAGTTCTGGAGATAGACGATTCTTGTCTTCCCCTTAGAATCGTTTACAGGAAATTGCGTGCCTTACAAACTGACAGTAATTTCTTAGGTTAGAAAATATTCCTCAAAAGCCAGAAACAAAAATGCACACACAGTTGCGTGAAAGAGGGGAGAAGCGTAGGTACATTTAAATTCCATGTCGGATTTCTGAGCAAGGTGAGGGGGAAAAAAACGAACACGCTGAGAACATTGTGTCATATGGTAGAACACATGCCAGATAGGCTATATAAAAATAAAAAAAATAAAAACTGTAAACTTATATTTCCGTGCGACGTATGCACATAATGTTATGTGCTATTTTGTAAAAAGAAATTTGTAAAAATTAACACGTGACCATCCTGCCATCTCAGAAAGTAGTTAGTAAGGCACGTGTCTGAACAATATTACAACCAAAGAAAGCCATGTATATGTAAAACACGAAAATTATTCCCTCTCATACGAACAATACAAAGTCGAAGAATCCATTTTACACTCGACTCTAATAATGGTTCAGTTCGTCTGTATCTGTCCATGTTTGTCCATGCGAGAAGCTAACGTTCTATAGAAAAATACGCATTGTGTCGATAATTTAATTTATTTGTGTGATTTTACGAGACGCATCCTAGGCGCAGTTTTTATCCTTTAGAGACAATTATGGTCGTGCTTTAATTCACTAAAGAGTGTGCTCTCTCGCACTCTTTTCTCTCGCGACCACGTCATGTTGACGTCAGAGAGAGTGCTCTCTGGTCGTCTCAATTAGTTGGCGAGAGTGCGAAAGTGCGAGAGAACGAAACTGTTCTCTTGCTGCACTCTCTCGTTCTCTCTAGTGCACGCCATCTTGATTAGAGTTATGGTTTGAGGTTATTAAATCAATATTTATACATAAATAATTATTTCCGATGAACAGTTAATTATGGCGACAAGTTGCGTAAACATTTTCTGCCCTAATATACGTTTAAATACACAAAATACAAAATTACGGCTTCGCCAATAAACAGCTAACCGTTGCTTGAAAGGCGACACTGATAAGATTAAAATTATTATTTGAATTACCTACAAACATATTTGATGTGTTTATAACTTTTATTAATAAAAGTTACGCACTTGTTAGTCTTGCATAGTTTGCTTACAGACTAGAGAGTGCATCGTCCCAATTTGAGAGCGAGAGAGTACCAGAGAGCTCTCTCTTGTGGTAATGCGAAAGAGTGCTCTCTCCAGAGAGTACTCTTTAAATTAGGACACGGCCTATGAACGTAGGCAGAACGAAAGAAACTGGCGCATGCGTCGTCAAGAATAATATAACTTCTTTATGCATAGAGCACTTAATTGACGACTTGAAAAGAGGCGGAGCTTCAGTCAGGTGTGGGATACAATTCCTATCTCCATGGATACCGCAGCCGAACATAATCTTCATTTAGCTGTTTGGCTTCACATGTCCCGGTTGAGATGTACGTCAAGAAAATTGATTATTTGTTTGGAATTTGCCGTTTTATCTTTATCAGGTTAACATTAATCTTATGTATTTGCGTATCTTAACCATGAAATTAAAACTAATATTTTTTTACCCTTGCGTGCAAATCTATGAATGCGCAACATTTTTGCTTTCTGCAATTACCAACTAACAAATCAGCATGTTTGTAAACAAGCTTTGTTTCCCACAGTACTTTTCCCCTGCGGTAACGTCAGGGGGCGTGTACTCAAGTCGTCCATTAGCACGCAGTGATTTCGTTGTAGTCTTTTATTCTACGGAACTTTAAAGCCATGCTCTCTTGTTTCAATTTTTTTTTTTTTTCATAGCGATATCAATTTTTTTACGTCCAAATGAAAGCAAATATCAAAAATCAGTTTGGAAATTGTTTAAAACCGTCTTCTCCGTGTTGGCTGAATTTTCAAGGCAGTTAAAGTTACGTAATTAACGAAATTCTGTTTGACTTTTTTTTGTCGAAACAGTATATTTCTTGTTTAAAAAAATAGCAATAAGGAAAAAAAAAACCTATTTTAAACAAAACTGCCAGACGGATTTTTGATATCTGCTCTCTTTTAAGTTTTAAAAAATAGTTATTGCCAAAACAGAAACAAGATCGCGTGACCGTAAGTGGTGACCATGTACTTTTATTTGTGGAACATATGGCGTAAAATCAAGCGAATGCTTCTCTAGTAGTAGCAAAATGTACCTTCACCGACAAGGTCTCGGCCATATTGGATGACGTCTAGTCAGATGTATGCTATCTTGGATGACGTGACGTCCGCCATTTTGTTTTTGGGTATTGGTTTATGTTTCTTTGTTTTCGATGTTTAGTAATCGTGTCATGTCGGCCATCTTGTCGTGTGGTGTCGTCCATATTGATTTTCTTTTTTTGTCTGTCGTTTGTTTCGTGACTTTTTCCCGCTCGTCGTCTGCTAGGCCACGGCCATGTTTGTTTACTAAGGTAGCGAACAATGTGGCAATCGTGCCGGACGATGCCGTTGGTCGGCGGGTTTTCTCGGGGATCTCCCGTTTCCCCTGCCCCTTCATTCCGGTGCTATTCCACACTCACCTCATGTCACTCCTCACCAGCGCTAAAGACCTTTATGTTGAGCGCTGAACAAAATATCTCGCTCGCTCACTCACTATTTAGTATGGCTGGAAAAGGGCTGAAAGAAAAAATTAAGCATAAAATTAAACTGTTCTCGTGAAGGACATATTAGCTGACTACACATAGTCATACGTTATCATGATTTATTTATTCATTCATTTAGGGTTACTACAGAATTTCAGAATAGAATTTCCCTGACTTTCCCCAGTATTCTAGACAAAAGTATGAATTTCCAGTCTTCTCAGTGGAATTTAAAAAAACACAATAATTTAATAACGAAGTTTGCACGAGTGTTTTTTTGAAAACCAATTATAAAAACTTACGCTGTTCACAAATTAAATGTACTGCGGACAGTTAACTTTGTGTTTGAAACTTTCAACTACCGTAATCCAGATAATGGCCACTAGTTTTAATAAATTGGAAGTATTTTTAAAACGAATTGCTAAGCTAACATAAATTTTCATATAGCGAGTGGTTATGGAACTGTCCAAAAACCTTTAGTTTGTTCTATAAGTTTGGATTTCCTGGCACAAGAAGCAATTTTCCTGATTTATACACGTTTTCCCTGGCCACTTTGAAAATATCTAACTTTTCCAGGGTTTTCCTTGTTTTCCAGACCTGTAACAACGTTGTTATTTTAATCCAACTCCTTCGATTCCGCACTTCGTTTCAAGGAGATATGAAATTTGCAGGACGTCAGTATGCACACTTATATTGCGAACATAGTTATGTTCTTATCACAAAGTCTAACATGATATTTATAATAAATTTAAACAACATTTAATTCTAAGTTATAGATGATATCGTAGAAGCTAATACAAACAATTACATAATGAATACACATGTAACAGATACAGCAGTTCTTACACGCAAAGTGCCACAGCAAATTTTTACAATTTAAGAATTCTTTAGGTCGGAGGTTTTTAGTTTATTTGTCAAACATTAATGTTCAGCTGGAAGCAGACATCCTAAACCTTACATGACTAGTGATCCATGTTTCATACAAATTTACATAAAAGTGTGGCGTCAAACTATATTTTTCAGGCAATAATTACGAAATAAACCACAAAAAAAAATTGGCCTGCGAAGATGTCGAAATATTGCAATATTTCAATTCAGTAGCAAAAATGATAGCAAAATTTTCCACGATCTAATATTTTTTGTTTAAAAAAAAGGCATTGTGAATCTGCTACACGCTGTCACGTTGTTTACACTTCCATTTTCTCTGTGGACCGTTACAAAAAGGATAAAAAAAAAGAGGCGTTTTTTGTGCGGGGGGCCAAGTTGCCAGCATTATTGATGATATCTTTCATCCTGAGCACGAGCCTTAAGCCGCAAGGTCAATGTTTTCCAGCGAGACTTGTCTCCTACCTTCCCCTCCCCCTTACAAAAAAGTTCCCTAACAAGTTAACAACACAATACGTCTTTCTGTTCATCTTTTATTTCTGCTCCTCGCTGTTGAGACAATGGAGCCAGCTTCGGCCCGACTCAACATTGTTTTATTTTAATCTTGTATATATATATATTTTTTTTCCCCAGCACATTATTTTTTGCAAGCGTAGGAGCGCCGACCATGGCACGTGAACGGAGGGGCTCTGTAAATATATTTATTTATTTGACTGCTATGCCACAATGATCGGAAACTGACCAAATGAATAGCTTGCTAGTGTGTTCCTTTTCCACTGAACTTCAGACATTCTTGCACTTGGTAATGTATAACAGTAATTTGTACATGTTTAATTTGGGACGCTGATGAGAGCTAAGCTTCGTCAGATACTAGCAAAAAAAGACCCCCCAAAACACGTAATCCTTTTAAGTACTGCTATGATGGTGTAACTTGACTGGGGAAAGGGTTAAGTACAATGCAACTGCAGTAGCTTAAGATTTGTGTATTTTTTAACATAATTTTCTTTGAGTTTCATCTCTGAAAATGAAACTTCGTTGCAAATATGAACTTACAGAATTTCTGACGCCACAAGAAAATGCATGAGTTACCTACGGCATGTGGAACCTTCCAAAGTAATTAGTCAATATTCTACTCCAGACTTTTATACAACGTATACCGATACAAGCATTATATCAATACTAACATTAAATAAATCTCAGAGCATTGCGCTGTGCTTTAACGTAGTCGGAATTTTAATAATGAGACTGAAATACATTTTATTTCAAAACATTAATAAACCTGAAATGACAGCTGTCAATTCTTGCTCAAAACTTACAAAAGTAGTAGAAATTTGCTATCACTATATCGTTTTCCCTCCGGTGCTGCTACACTCCGTAATCTCTATATATAAAAATGAAAGCTGACTGATTGACTGACTGACTGACATATCAAACTGCAGCTCAAACTACTGGACCTAGAATCGTGAAATTTTTTGTGGGGGTTCCCTTCAGGTCGTAGGCGAGCATTAAGAAGGGATTTTTCGAAATTCGATCTCTAAGGGGGTGAAAAGGGGTGAAATGTGTTTTCAAAGAAACGTCGATAGAGCTCGAACCTGACGGCTAATCATCGTGATTTTTACTTTAATAGGACACCCGTAAAAATGCATATTAGCCAATTTAAGGATTTTTCGAAGTTCAGCTTTTAAGGGGCTGAAAAACCCTTAAATGTGTTTCCAATCAACTATCGATATCTATCGAACGCTTCGGGATAGAGAGTTGATATTCACTTCAAAATATTGCATACGTAAATACCCAAAAAGTAGTTTTACGTTTTTTTAAATTTCGACCCCCAGGCAGTAAAAAGGGGCAAAATGTGTTTTTAATGAATCGTCTTTTTCTTTGAAACACAATTGGCTATCGTCGTGATTTTAACTTTAATTGGTTACTTTTACAAATATCTATGACAGGACTCAAAATCGTTTCGAAATTCTTTATTTAAAGGGGTGAAAATACGTGAAATGTGTTTTCGATTATCCTTCCATATCTATCGAATCAATCGAGATATCGAAGTACTCTTTGCTTTAAATTGGTGCTATTGTAAATATCCCAAGTACCATTTAAAATATATTTTCCGAATTTGGCCCTTAACTGGTTAAAAATGGGTAATATGAGTTTTCGACTCACATTCGATATATATCGATCTCATAGTTTTTTATATAGAGACGTGATTTTTGTTTAGGATTGTTGCTTACTCGAATACCTAAAAAGTAATTTCAGGAATTTTCAAAATTCGCCACCTAAGGACGTGAAAAAGGGTGAAAAGTGGTGAAAAGCGTTTTCAATTAATCGTCGATATAACTTGAACCCAGCTGGATAATGTTGTGTTTTTTACGTCAACGAGATATCAATAAAGTATTCTAAAACGTGATTCAAGGGTTTTTCGAAATTTACTCTCTTAAGTGGTGAAAAGACCTTGAACGTGTTTTAGATAAATCCTTGATATCTATCGAACCCGTCAAGATATACAATTAATTTTTGCTTCAGGATGATGATTACAGAAATTATCGCAAAACGGTTTTCAGATTTTTCGAAATTCGATTTCTCAATACTGTGCAGGGGTGATGTGTTTTTTAGTGAATGATCGATTTTGATTCGACTGAACGGGCTAGCGATGTGATTTACACTTCAGTTGGATACTTATACAAATGTCTAAGATGTTAATTTAAAATATTTCGAAATTCGACACCCAAAAGGGTGAAAAAGCACAAAATTTGTTTTCCATCAACCCACGATATCTATCTAACCAGAAGCGATATTGAAGTGTTGTTTGCGTCAGAGTGATGCTTACGTAAATATTTTAAAAAATATGTATGGAATTTTTTTTGTTTATAAGAAACGTGATTATTAAGAATAAAACTTAGTTGGTCAATAATCAAGGCAGACGATCCGAAAAGCAGGAACGAGCAGCGAGAAACAACTTATACAGAAGTTTCACTACAGTAACCTATCGAGACGTGGTGTTGTACAACCTCTATGAGCCAAGGACACAGATATTTTATTTTTATTTTTTTTTTTTCAATAAATTTTATTTTCATGAGTTATTTCAACGTTACGTGACGCAGTTGTTTGTCACTCAGGTCTAAATTCCGGGTGGTTCTGGGCTCGAATTCCGTTAGAAGGTGCGTGCAAACGTTCAATTCTGACACACAAAAATACAAGGCAGATCGAATTAGTGCAATTTACATGTAGTCTTTAAAAGGGGTAAAATTGCAGTTCGCTTTCCACTTAGGTTCCTCTACAATATCAGCTGACATATCTTAGGTATACAGCCAAAAGTGATTAAGTCATAAATGCTATTTCGTTTAAAAACAGTATTAAATTGTAGATATTAACAAAAATGTGGTATGTTACTATACTGTGACACAACATTACGAAACGACGAATAGACTTTAAACTTGGGCAATTGTTCGTGAACAACATATACAAATTCTTGCATTTTTATAATTTTATCTCATTTTGACATTGTCACTTTTGGCAGTAAACCGACGATATATCATCTCACTAATCTCAGGTTCGGGGCACGAAATACGATTACGCGAAACCTTTACCCTCTGAAACTTTGTAATGTCAATAAAGTTAAAGTGAATATTTTGACAATATATAATTGAGGGCACCGTCACCAAAGGTTGTGCACAGGGTAAACAGATGTTTCTCATTCGATTAACCTCTTACCTTAGATGTCTGTAACTACCATAGAACGTCAAATTGGCAGTTTTATAAATAAGGCCCAGGCGAAGTCGCTGTTAGTGGCAGGGACAAACTTAATACTGCTTTTCGCATGGACAGCTTATACAGCTACTTATCCTTCTGCAGAATTAGTTCAACTAGCCGCTTGGACATTCTAACACTTGATGACTGAAGTACCAATCTTGTGAACAAAGAGGTTTTTCAATTAAAGTAAATATTATCAGTTACGAATAATACTCGCGAGGAAAGCCGCGGGGGACTGCTAGTATAATATAAAAGAGGGACCCTGCTAAGGGGTTTACACAAATAAAAGCTTAAGTTGAGACGCGAAAATTGAGATCACACAATAGGAACATACTTTGTATTACATATTCTGGCTATATCGACTGTACTAAAGGCTGGTGGGAAAACAGTTTAGCAAAATAATTAAATAATAATTGCAAGACACGTAAAGGAAGCTCCAATAGTATTTCATATAAAACCAGAATTACATTGCAAAATACATATATTTTAGAAAATAAATTGCTTTAACAAAAAATCAATTTTTTAAATAAGAATATAAAATATAGGAAAATGAATCACTTAAATTCTAATAACATAATATCTAGTAAAAACATTTTCAAGACGATAGGATGTAGAATAAAACTTGGTTAACGTTTCAATTCAACACTAAAGAGATTATTTCGTTCAAGTGGTTCATGAAAAAAAAATTGTTTTTCAGCAATCCTACGGGCCCAGTCAATTGATCAGTGTTACTTTTTAAACCGCCAGTTAACATTTAATACGATAATGCACATAAGTTAATCCGAAATAAAAGTTCTAGCAAGAATGTAAGAAATACAATATAGCGACGAATCTCCACTCCACCCCTTAAGAGGGACATATGGTCGCCATCTTGAATGTTTGTATTTTGTGTCATATTTATTTATATTAATTTATAAAACTTAAATCTAACTGCCTGAATGGAGAAACATCAACGCATTCTAGTCCATTGAAAAACTATATCTTGATGTTCATAAGTGTTCTGTATTGATAACTGTTTGATAATAGAATACATACTGATAGAATTTTAGTCATCATCAAATCCTTTATTTGCAGTTACTGTTGTTGCAGACCTAACCGCAGTTAATAAAGTCATTAAAATTTTCTAACTGCAACTAGATCTCTAATTACAGTAACGATAAACACATATTTGTGATGTCTAACTTACATAAATTTACCCAGCGGAAAATTTATGACACGAAACACAAAAATTCAAGACGATGATCTCTTCCTCGCAAAGAGCCCGTGTCACTATTCACAAGTTAACTTTTATTAATTTCTTCCCGATTCAAAAATTTGCAAGATTTATTTGATAATATTACAACAGGCACATAGCGAAATGTGATACCTTTCATTACGCACGTGGTATACGAAATAGTAAATCGTAAATATTACATGTTAGGATAATAAACAATTTACGGTATTAATTATCTCTCACCATGTAATAACACTAAATAACGCCCAGAACCAATTTTGTCTAATAATAAGTTCCTAATCGTAACATGTAATGTTACTATAAAATACATTGCCGATAATTGTCGTGCCCTTAATGTATCATAGGAAAATTAAAAATTTCAACGAAATAGGCGATAAAAGTTTTTTAATACGCTGCCAACTTTAAGGATAAAATATAGTTTTTTTTGTAGGCAGGCATTTTTTGAGCGATTGTTTTAAAACGGCAAATAAACTATAATGGAAAAAGAATACAATTTTTGGTGCGTTTTGAACGTCTACTCGGGTAAGAGAGAGAGAGAGGGAGAGGGGGAGAGGGAGAGGGTGAAGAGGGAGAGGGGGAGAGAGAGTGTGACTCCGACTAAAAACTAGTTTATTTCTCAGCTATGCACGAGAGTAAATGTGTATATTTTTAGTGTTGTTAGGTACATTTACGTGATTATTGAACAAGGGGAAAAAAAAGGTATTATTTATATAATTCTGGCACACTTAACTTATTTATTACTTGATGTAGTGTAACAAATTTTTGTATATTTTTGAGCATTGGCATCGCATACTTCTCCACTTAAACAATACATTAGGTAAATAAGGAAGTGAGTTACATGCTAAAATATACCATATTTTAACACCTGTTGTATTGGAATATGGCATAAGTTTGCATGCCAAGCTTTGAATTTTGTGCGACTAGTCTGAATCTGCAGATATAGGCCTACCTTTTAATAGTGCACGCTTCTTGCTTCTTGAGTGATATGAACTGGCGCTTGTGTTTCATGTCAATATTTAGAGCCTAGAGCA
The DNA here is from genome assembly GCA_003012365.1 of Medauroidea extradentata. Classification (NCBI taxonomy): domain Eukaryota; kingdom Metazoa; phylum Arthropoda; class Insecta; order Phasmatodea; family Phasmatidae; genus Medauroidea; species Medauroidea extradentata. The sequence goes on along the minus strand of PNEQ01088037.1, from coordinate 21,953 downwards.
TGCACTTCTCTTGTCGCTAATCTTTCATAATATGTCACGGTTTACAACACCTAAATCCGACACGTACGGAAATAAATCGTCCAGGTTCAAACACAGAACTCTTCGACTATAAGCCGTGTAGGAAGGGCACAGCGGCCACGTTGTATATTTATGTTTATTATTTGTCCCTCGGCAGCCATACACCATTTTTCCAGTTTTACTCGAATCTACAGGATCGGAAAGGATTATGATCCGACGCTGGCATATTCCCAGGGAGAAATAATTAATACGCTGACAGCTCCCCCCATAATCTCTGTAATTACTCCCAGCTTAAACCATCGCGTCCATTACAAGGTACCCTATGGGCGTTTATATGCTAATTCCTTTCACCATTTTGCTAACTCGAGTGCTCATTTGCTGGTTTAACGTGACGTATTGCCGTTTGGGGAAGGTGTTATAATCTGAAAGAAAACCGCGTAAATTATATTCGTATACTTCAACGTGATTACACAATTTTATTATAGACTTCAGTGGAGCAACGAGCCCTCATATGCCATTTGGCATTTATAATAAGTAAGCTGTTGGGGGTTTAGAAATTTCAGCGGGAATCCAAAATAAACCAACATATTGTACTGGGACAGCTTTTGACCACGTGCATGTGAACGTCGAGTCTTGCTATCTCATCCCCCCTCCCCCTACCCAGACTCCATAGCGACACGTTGGGTCTGCCCAACGAGCTATATAGTTAACATAGAGGGGCGGAAACGCTTCCAAAGTGAAGCCCAATTGAACGGCTGTTTTGACCCCAGAAAACATGGCGAACAGCAGTGTTGGCCAACATAATGTTAAAAATCCGTCATTATGTTCGCATAAAATCCGTTACTTTATAGCTCCACTATATTCCCGCTAAACATAGGAAAAAATGCCAATAATTATTGTAATATATTATACTATAATAATGTTTAAATTAGCATAATCGCTCTCGTCTCTCGACCGGAAATAAGAGTCCGCCATTTTATCTAGAGTCAAAATACTACGTTCAATTGGGCTTCACCTCAGAGCCTTGGAGATTGCTGTTTCCGCCCCTCTATGTTTCCTATATAGCTCGTTGGGTCTGCCTCATCACCTTTCTTTTTATCTTCCTCTACACACTGACGTCACTGCTGTCTGGGAGGCGAGCAGTGGCTGTCGTTCGTTATATCGTCCTTGAAGAGCACGCGCGGCCTCTGGAAACTTCGCGCTGTGTCGACTGGCATCGTCCACGAGTAGCGAGAAAGATCTAGACGTCATCACGGCCAGGTATAGTTACAGCTCGTAGCAGCCGAGTAACAGGGTTATTGCTCGTGTAAATGACGGACACGATCTTGAAAGCGAAGGCTACTGAGGCGGGCAAGGAGCGGCGCGGAAATCATCACTTCAAATGGCAGCAGTTAAGGCGTCTTTGGAGCGTGCGCTTGCGTGTGTGAGGTGGACGAGCAGGTAAGACTATTACTTATTGTTTGAGGCAGTGATTTTTTGTGAAAAGAATTATGCAACATTTTGTTTCAGTGCCTCACGTGCACATCTGCAGCTCTGCTTCATGGTCAGTGATTGGCTGTTTTTAACTCTTAACGTATGTGGGATCTACCCGCTAATCGTAGACGAGTGGTGTCGCAGTCACGTTATTCTCATTGGCAGAGTCAAATGAGTGACGCCTCTACACTAATACACGCGGCCAATAACTACGTACCACAGCTGCAGATGCACACATGAGGCATTGAAACTAAATGTTGCATAATTATTTTCACCAAAAATCACTGCCTCTACTTATTGTGCGACAGCTTTGGAATGTGACATTTTAGGCGAAGCCTGCTATGTCTGAGGATATATATTGATTGACAGTTAACTTAGTGATTTAGGTGTTGGACATATTAACTATAAATAATTTTGAATATTAATTTATAGAGTTGGGAATTTCTTGCAGATGTGCGATGTATTATTATTATTTTAAATTGTTATAACAATGTTGTAATAAATTATCAAAATTAAACAATTTAATTAATCGAGTCCTCCATTTAGATCAAACGTGACTACACACAGGACAGCAAATTAGTAAACAATATTTTATTAAATATTTTTAAGACTGTGCAGTCAATTTCATTTCATTCTGGGTTTGATTACGTCTAGTGTTCACAATTTTTTTCGCACAACTTGGCGTATTTCGTCTGCAAAGAGCAGCTCACCCTGCCCGAGAACAGGGTAACCATGATTTGGCATAAAACCGTTCTCGTTATTTATTTGACAAACGAAAACTTCACTTGGGTTACAATTAGAACGCCTTCAGCTGAAATTTTGACACACATAGGATAACAGCAGGGTTTATTATGGACGCAAATTGCCTGTCGCATTACACCTATGTACTTAATGTATTGCCAATAGGTCTGTATATGTATATTCTCACTCCCAGTCAATTTTAACAACCCATTAAAAAAAATCTTAGACAACTTCTGCAATTGAATATGAACTTAACATTTAAAGGATAGTAAGTACTAACGCAATGCCTTACCTGTACTGTGTGTAAAAGCTAAGCACACTGACAGAGTAACTGCAACATTGAACTCAACAGAAGAAAAATCTGCCGTATTTTTTTGTGTCGTTCTAAGGGCAGTCGATGTAGTTTCCATTACAAGGGAAATGTTAATTAAGAGACGCTTTTTAATGAAAATAGAAAGCTTCGGGGATAAAAAAGAACCAGGAAAAAAGGAGTAAACAGGGTAGAAAAATTGTGGCCTGGAAATTAAATCAAGTCCCGCTGGAAAATAAAAAGTGGGAGGGGCAAGAGTTATTCGTGGCAGCGGGATTGAAACACAGCTACGTAATTTCATTATACTTGTTACCTGATTTCAGAGACTTTATCGTTAAATCAACAACTTGAGAGTGTTGTCGGAGCAAGGATACAAACCACGAGGGAAAAGTATAATCCTGTGTTTTCATCTTTACGAATATTGCTGCGAATTATTTGCAGTCACGAGATTGTGCGCTACAGCAAGCAGTTTATCGGAATTCTCGGCGTGACATGTGATAACTTTTATTGTAACTACGGAATGTGGTACTGCAGAGAACCTTCACTGAAACAACAAGAAGCAGTATGTTTCGTTTCGATAACTACAGGGCGCTTGTTTGTTCGTGTAAAACTTATATATCGAATACTACACCTAAGTAGTCGATAGTTGTGTATGTGTGTATATATGTTTATAAATGCATATGTGTGTATATACATAGTCGAAGCTCAATAATACAAACCTGAAGAGACTTGAATTTCTGGCAATTTGTAATAATGAGGTTTGTATTAACAGGTGTTTACATAAACTCAATAAGTTAATTAAATATAATTTCAGGATGCTTTGTCCCAAAATACAAATTTTCTTACCACCACCAAGACTTATTTAAACCACGGAATTTGATATTACGGTGCTTTATGTATAATAAAACTATTTATTAAACTTTAAAAATAATATTTAATGTATAATTTCAAGGAGGGGAAAACACTTCGTATTGGTCAGAACTTTCAGTTAAATTCACGAAAATATTTTTGCACAAAATATGTTCCAGTGCCTTTCGAGCTCATTTGCGGCTCTGCTCCATGGCCAGTGAGTGGGTGGTTTTAACTCTCGGCATCTTGCGGTCCTAATCGCAAATCACAGACATAATATGGTGTCACAGTAACCTTATTCTAATTGGCCAAGTCAATTAAAGGACGACTCTGTTCAAAGTCGAGCTGCTTATAGCCATGAAGGAGAACTGCAAACATGCATGTAAGGCACTGAAATAAGCTTATTTTAATAGTGGTACAACTCCAATTTAGTTCATTTTTAGATACGGAGACATGAACATAATTCAATGTTAAAAGTTGTGTTTTCGAGATACGTGTTATAATGAAGTTCACTGCGTGGAGATGTACCACTTTTGAAATACGGTAGAATTAACCTTTCCTAACACGACAGTGGATACAACTCCTTAGTTTACAAAATTGGAGTTGTCCCGCTATTACAACAAGCCCTTTATATATATATACACACAGTGTGGAAAGTAAATCGCAGAAAAGCTCGCGGGTACAGGTAGCCATACTTAAATCAAGAATAATGAATGTAGCAACCACGCCTGTATTGCCAATGTTATGGGCGTACAACCAAAGTGAAGGTTGTGGTGATGAACAAGTAAATAGACGATTAATCAGTAAACAATCACTTCTAACGGATCCTTGATCTTCCGGATTCAATTCAGATACATCCCGATACGTATTCAGCGGGAAGAACGTGTGACCAACAACCTATCTCATAGAGTCTAAATTGGAAACATGGGGTCACCTCTGTTATGAAGCTTTCTTTTTTCTGTTCCATCACGCCTGTAGCAACCCAATCTAGCGAATAAAGAACAGAAATGACATAAGGAACAAAAACGGTACATTTGTCCGAACACGCTCAGCCAAAGCGTTTCTGAGTTAACAAGCACTCAATGCCGGGGCATTATGGCAACGCCGATAGTTAGACAACCCGTGTTGCACGTACCGTAGATGGTGACATGCTTCTGGAGAACACTAGCAATGTACACCCATATTACCGAGATTTATGCAACACACATGTCGACAATAAAGGAGGAGGGGGTGGTATTATGCAGGGACGCAAGCAGGACGTGTTTAGTAGTGCGTAAACAAATGTTTTATTGCTTAAACTAGTTGCAAAGTACAGGAGATGCAAAGTGTACGTAATACAACACGATGACTACACATTGTATTTATATTATACACCTAGCAAGTTTCAGAGCAACGTATGTTCAAATTTTAAGCTGTCTATCCCAGCATACAGGCACATATAAGATGTAGCCCTACAATCGTTGCCTGCAATGCGTTTTGCATTCTAGCCTGTACATACACATACACGCACACACACGCTTATATATATATATATATATATATATATATATATATATATATATATATAATGAAAGTAAACTTTCAAAACCAGATATATCCACTGTACTGAGTTAAAGAAAAAACCTCACGTGTTCTATAGTTACTGAGATTAAACGTTGACTGTTTAAACAGGACATTAATTTATTTATTCGAGTTGTGTTTATGCTCGTGTTTAGCTCATCTAATGTAATTAGAATGGGGGTTAAACTCATTTTCGGATTTCTGGACCTGTGTGGTTTTTAATTTACACGCACACACAGCACTTAAAGACACACACGCTGATACGCATATACGTGTATGTATTATACATATAATACATTACAGAATAGGATGTCCAGAAACAAATACATAGCGAATTAAAACATGGGGTAAATTGGAGATGAATAAATTTGTGGCAAAATGTTGTATGATATTTCACGTGCTCAAAGGGGCAACTGCATAGTTAGTCTCCTTTGGCGTCACACAGATATCTTAACAACAATGTCCTCGCAATCCTGTAATGGGTGCTATTCAATTCCCAAGCACCCCATACGTGATTTTTACACGTACACGACGTAACATTCAGAAAGTAATACCTAGATGTAGAGCGAAAGAGTCGACTTCCTCCATGCTGAGGATGCCATGTTGTGCGTGAAAATTGCTGTCATACAACATTTTCGTCTCCAGTTTAGTCAAGGATTCGCGTGGTGTGCTTATTAACAACATGTATATTGAGTAATTCGTTGACAACCATACAAAGTAGTTAGGCTGAGCCGCAGTTAGCGCAGCGGCTAGAGCGCATGCCTCCCACCAAGGCGATCAATGTTCGATTCCCGGCGGTGTCGGTTCCCGGATTTTCGCATAAGGAATCGTGCCGGATGATGCCGCTGGTCGGCGGGTTTTCTCGGGAATCTCCCGTTTCCCCCGCTGCACCATACAAACATCATGTCACCCCTCACCAGTACATAAGACCTAGACGTTAAGGGCATACAAGTGGGGGAAAATCATAATTATATATTTGTATGAAACAGTGTTAATTTTATATACGTTACGTGGGAGTACATTTTCCTCTTCCAAAAAAAATCAGCTCAACCAATTTTTTTCATAATGACACTTCAAAGTCAAAATTTGCACGTTTTTATTCTTATGTCACGAAAACAAATGAACGTAAATAAGTTTAAAAAATCACTCTGAAACAACATGTCATGGGCTACTGCTTGACATATTTTAAAATATATTTCAAAAAAGTTTTGTATTAAAAAAATCGACAAAAGAGAAAAAAAGTTTCAAAAATATTTTCCAAATACAAAAATTTTTTGTAATTGATTTTAAAACAGGTCGAACAGTAGCCTGTGAAATGTAGTAGTTTCAGTGCGAATTTTCTTATTTATCTATGTTAATTGGATTTTACGGCTAATACGAACTTTGAAGTGCCATCATGGGAAAACTTGTTGAGCTACATTTTTTTTAAAAGAGAAAAATGTACTCCCAAGTAACTTATACAAAACTAACACCATTTAATACAAATGCAAAATTAAAAATTTTCCCTACTTGAACTCCTTAAGTGCTGACCAAAATATATTAATTTCATCACAGAGTTAGGCATGCACTGTTTCAACCAGACCTATACGCAGTAAGGGCCAGAGATTTTTACTTTTCAAATGTTAATCCAAAAAAATTTTTCTATATACATCTATATCGCTGACCACGCGCAACAGTAGTATTAATTACCCAAATGAATACGCACGTAAGAACGAACCATACGAGGACATCAGCAGAAACAAAGAGGATCTGAGATTCATAGTGGCATAAGTCGCAATTTTAGTAGTGTTGTTTTTATTCATATTATTTACATTTTCCTAAAGAATATTCTGCAACAAATATTTCCCTATTTAATGAATTTCTGAATTTGAATTTGCGTGTTGCAAGAATGCACTCCATTTTGCATGCAATTACAAAAAATAGTTTAAGAGGAAACTATTTAAACTGGCTTACACCAGTATAAATCTAAGCCCCTCAAAATGTGAGACAAGCACTTTCGTAAAAGCAGGGCAGTGTTCTAGCTCAAGACAGATGGCAGCACATTTGCGTACCGTGAAGGCGACGCTGTGTAGAAGAAAGAGCAAAGTTATTATAGTAGGAGCTACCGTTCCTGCGGCTGATTCTAAGGGCCAGGATAAATCACTCCGCTCTAACATTTTACTTCTCCGTCCGACAGCATCTCAGACGTACAAATGTGTTAACTTTATCATGGGAAAAAATTGGGAAATATTCTTGCATTTGATGTTCCTCGCCCGCACGGCGCTAGACAAAATGCTAAATACTCAACGGTTAACACGCTAACCTAGTGGAAAGGAAGCAGACATTGTAAAACTGCTACATTGAAACGTTGGGACCTGGTTTTACTGTATAGCCCAAGGATTTTTTTTTCTCAAAACAAAATTTTACAATTTTTCTCTAAAAAAAAAAAGGGGGGGGGGGTTGCTGCATGGTAAAACCAATTACCAACATTTCTATGTACCGGTTTCACAATATCTGATTCCTATTAAGATTTAAAAATAGCATTCGCACAAAACCGCACAAACAGGAAACCGTGGTCTTAAGAGGAGTGTGAAGCGGTCCGTGGTCTTAAAGGAGTGTGAAGCGGTTGCAAATTTCCACGTTCAACGCGTGGTAACAGCGGAGCGATGAGAGCCAGTGTCCCACGCTTGACGAGAAGCATATCGCCTCTAATCACAGCGAGACAAATTGGCGTGCAAGGTTTTCCTTGTAGTCTTTTTCATATGGGAATTTAAGGAGGTGACCCTAACATTTCGTTTTTGGATAGTAAGGAGTAAGTAGTGTATATTTGTTCGTTCGAGCACAGTGACGTTTTATTTTTATCAAAAAACTGACAAAAATTAATTCCTCACAATGATTGAAACTTGAGTTTTTTTCCCCACAATTTATAATTCAGGCATTTTCAAATAAAATCATCATAAACAGATGAATGGATTTTGAACGGACGTTGAACAGACGTTGGCTCATACGATATTTTGGTGATTTTATTTGAAAATTACTGAATTAGGAATTATGTAAAAAAAAACTTCAATTTTCAATCATTATGAGGAATTGATTTTTTGTCAGTTTTTGATAAAAAAAAAAAAAAAAGAGTCGCTGTGCTCGAACGAACAAATATACACTACTGAAGTAAGGGCCAACGTACGCGTCTTGTCTTGCACTTAATGAATTCAAGTGGTGTTTTCGGGGTTACAGCAGTCTAAATAAATTCGTTGGTAGCCATTTTGAGAGACCCATAATCATGTTTCTGACAAGCGTGCTAAGTTATTTTAAAATTATAGAAGCTTGGTTTCAAGTGTGGGTTATTTTCGTAGATAATGTTAATGTGAATATGTTAAGTTGTTTTCGCATAAAAGTAATACGCGTAACACACTACAACACCGTGGATGAAGCACGCGGACGCCAGTTGTGTGCTTCGTGCTAAGAGGCGATGTTGCGCCTGGTGAATGAACAATAGTCGACCTTATGCTTCCAGGTTCATTGTAGTCTAGTAAGACGCAAATTATATCTGCAGCTACAGTATGTCCCGTAAGTCCAGTCTCACAAGGAAAGTTCGGTCTCACAAGGAAAGTTAAAATAGGAAATAGGTGAATGTAATGAAATATTACTGTGAATAACAACATTACTGCTGCATGCCGCTCCATCCCGCCGGCCATGTTACATCGTGTACAAAGAAATTTGAAATATCGCATACGCATGTGAATGCACATCGCGGCCATAAATTTGAACATTTTCTATCGTAATGACACATGGAAGTGAACAAATTGCTGTTGTCTTACGCTAACACACTACATCACTATTAAACCATTCCATATGCCACCAATTTCTATATACCCTATGAGACCGGACTTATGGTACATACTGTATATGATATTATTAGACGTGTCTTTAGCCAAAGAACTGAACTACATAATACATTAAGTACTTTCCTCCTTTACCTTCAGGAAACTGAGCCCCGAAGTCCTAAAAATACCACTTTTAGCCATATTCACTATTTCTATCTCTCTTTAATGACATACGACAGAAATAAAGTAAAACATGGCATCCATAGACGATAGCTGTATTTTCAGAACAGTTATTTACGGTGAATACGGCAATCCGTCCAAACATAGATTTTACAGAAAAGTATTGCTAGCCATCCTCTTAAGCTGGGGAGACATTAGCCATGTGGAGGTAGCGCTTATGAATAAATTATCCATTTCCTTATCATAAGTTAGGAGTCTGCGGAATTACTGGCAATGTGTCTTTGTAGAATCTGTAACATTTAGAACTTAATTGTTGCTATGTTTGTGTGGATTTTCTTACATTGTGAGACATAACAAATACAGTAAAAAAACCGTTAAATGTTGATACATACACAGAAAGAAATATTATGTAGAAAGTCTTTCCTACTAAATTATTTTGTAGTGATCACAAAACAATTTATTGGCGGCTACAATATTTTAACGGGGACAGCAAAATATTTACTGTGGTGACCACAAAAAAACATTTGCATTGTGAATACTCACAAAATAGTTTGTAGCTGCCGCAAAATATTTTTTCCGTGTATGTGAATAAAGTACGATAATGCACTTAAATTAATCCCATTTGTTATATATCCTAACAAACCTTCCTAAAAATTCGAATCAGGAATCCATTAAAATAATAATTATTGGCCATGTAGGTATTTTTTTCCTTCATATTGGCACAAAAAGCTCTAAAACTTTTTTTAAGGAATGCTTAAAAAAAAAATCAAGGCTTAGATCAGTTATAAGATGCACAAATATATGTACGAGTACTATGGCACACGCAGGGGGAAGAGGAGGAAGGAAAGAAGGGCAACCGGGCCCAAACCTCCCCCTCCCCTGCCCTTGAAATGTTTAAACTTGTACATACATTTTATATAAGTCTCTAAATGTTTACAGTTGCATATTTATAAGTCCATGATTGTTAGCGTTGTTCAATGTATCACATATGAAAATAAAGCCTAATTTATAACGCAATACTAAAATTTGAACCAAGTTTAACAAATTACTTTTCTGAAATGCCTCCCCCTCCCAACCCGCCCCTCCAAATTCTCCGTATGTGGACCTGTACGGGTTTTCAAAACAATGCACAGTTCATTAAAAAAAAAATTCTTGGATTTTGGCTTATTTTCGTAACAAAACTGGTGATACTTGGGCGGAAAAATCTGAAAAATCATGAGGTTTACATAATTTTGTTTATAACTTATTTTTTTAAAGTGGCGAAGTTAAGGCGTACCCACACTGTCATACGCTTAACCACTCCGCCAAAAAATTAGGTACAAATTACGATATATGTGACAATACTATGTCGGAATTGTTTGGTACTAAAATTGTACAGTGGAAATTCAATATTATCTAAATCCTAAAGAGACCGAATCGAGTTAATTACATTAAGATGAATTATGTGCCCGTGCCTATGTTTTGCTGTATGCGATAAGCCCCAATTATTTTATTATAGGAGGTTCACTGTAAACTGAACACTTCCCAACACTTATAATAATAATAAAAAAAAACGTATTTATTGGGTTTGTACAAGTAAAGTTTAGAGAGTTGTGAAATGTTTTAGTTGCATTGAAGTATATGTATTAAAAATAGTAAAGATGGCGTCATAATGGCGGACAGAAAATTGTAGGCAGTGCTCAATTTATGTTGAATAGCCTATAGTAGTATTATAGTATAAAAATGATCGTCAAAGGTTGTGGTTATCATATGTACGCATAATCTTGCAGCGGTGTTTTTTTTCCCTCGATAACATTATTCCGCTTCTGTAGTGTCGGTGGTTCTGCACTGCGACAAATGCGCACGCGCCGAGCAGGCAGTCTTGCAGTTGTAGCGAACCAGTTGCCGTGGGCCGCACATGCCGCTGCCGTGTGACCTCTCACCCCTACCACCCCCCCCCTAATAAACCAGTGGGCCTTCTGACCAGTGACGCGACTACAGAGGTCAAGCTCGGTCTTCGCAGGGGTGTACACCAGCTCGCCGCCGCCCGCTTCGTCTCAACCTTATAACTGGCTCAGACTTCCTGTTTATTGCGGGATAGACACTTTATTTTACCACGTTTTTACTAACTCGCGGGGCCGTGGTGGTTGAGGGGTCAGACCATTCGCCTTCCACCAAGGCGACCCGGGTGGTTCGATTCCCGGCCGGATTGGCCTCCTGGTTTTTCGTACGTGGGGATCACGCCGGACGATGCCGCTGGTCGGCGGGCTTTCTCGGGGATCTCCAGTTTCCCCCGCCCATAAAGCTGGGTTACAGATTGCTGGCCTGTAATCAGTAATACTCGCAGCTTCGTGCATAGTCTATAAAGTTACAGACATGTATATGCCAATGGTGTATCATCTTACCGCTCGCAATCCTGGGAAATAAACGTGTCACACACCCGGACAAGGGTTGGAAGACGCTCAGAAGCTACGTATAATATTGCGTGGTTTTACGCACCTGTCACCATGCCCTACATTACACTTGAAGTGAATGCAATACTGTACAGTGTTGCCGGATATACGAGAATTCTCGTATTTGTACGAGGATTTAGGGTGGTTTTACTCGATGTACGATATCAAATTGCTGTCATACGAGAATTATTAACGGCCGGGCCTGTAAGGTGTTCGTGGACCGTGATACGCAGGTGCGCGAACACATCAAAAGGTGTGGTACGAGAATTTTGATGCCTTGTACGGAATTTATTTCTTCATTGTACGAGACTACTTCATTTATGATCTGGCGACCCTGATGCAATAATAAAGGACAGGCAGTAGGGTACACATACGGTTTCGAGAGCATGGTACATACTTCAACGCGTCAGTATAAAATTGTAGGCTCCTCGAAACCTAATTTTAAAAAATCCTACACGATAGTTTTTGCCAACTAATTGATCACATTTTTTTTTTTCGAGTAACGTATTTCTGAAAAACGATCCGTGACACCGAAATATCGTACATTTTTATTGCGGGTAAGTGTTTGCTCTTAAAGTTGGCTAATATCATTATCTAGGATTGTTGCTTTGTAGTTAATTTTCATATTGACTTTCAAAAACGTGTAGACTTGATTTGGAGTTTTCAGCGTTTATTTATCTACCACATATTGTTATGCCGTTTATTAATATAATCTGCTGTATAATACTCTGCGAGAGTAATTTCATTCTATTTGTCGTGCTCGGCACTTTGACTTGATTGACTGTCGCTGTACTCTGATGTCATAGTTTCTCAGTTAACAGTAATAACCGTCTCCGTGTCAAACATAACCAATCTGTATTTTCATTACTTTTAAACTCGTTGACAGCTAGGTCGTTAGAAGTGAAGAGATTTTCGTCAGCAAGGTGTTTAGCGCTGGAGAAGTGTGACATGATGCATGAAGCGACATCGGAATGAAGGGGCGGTTGAAACCGGAGATCCCCGACGAAAGCCACCAACCAGCGGCATCATCCGGCACGAGTCCCACATGCGACCATCTGGGGACCGACCCCGCCGGGGGAATCGAACCCGGATCGCCTAGGTGGAAGGCGAGATGTCAGACTCCTCGACTACCGCGGCCCCGCACCGTCATTACTGACGATGACACACAACGACAGGAACTACGAAAGGCATCATTCGCCTAAAGATATTTCAGGATACCACATGTAACCGAAATCAGAAATTTCGGAGCCGGCAATTGAACCAGGCTCCTCCCAAATACGAGCCCAGCCAACTGCTGTTGCGCCACCTCGCTTAGTATCAGTGAGTGTGCACTCTAAAAACAATTTTGAAAATTTGCATCAAGTGCGTATAGGAGCGCTAAGAAAGTAGATTGTTTCCCAGACATTCATGGTAGCACTCCTAAAATTTTATAAAACAGTCCAATTGAATACTGAAGTAACCAGACTTGTATCGTAACAAGTGTAACAGTTTGCATATTTACAAGGCGGAAGTATGATAGCTGTCTCATACTTCCTTTATGTTAATTACTTCCTTAACATTTTGGGAATTTTTTTTACATGTTAGATGTAGCTAAAAATGGAGTCCGATTACGCCTCTGCACCGGACGGAAATAAAACGTAATTTTTCTTGCATTAACAAATATTAAAAACTGCAGTTTTTATGACACGTCACCGTGATGGTGAGTTTTCAGACCGGGGGCTGGTGTGGACGTCGAGGAAAACACCTGAGGCATGACTAGGGGAGGACGAAACTACGGTGGTTCGCTATTCCCTTCTGAAAGATGAGGATGGCGTGACAAAATAACAAATACCCAGTAATAAACCAGATAGATAACTGTAACAGTTCCTTCCCGGCTTGGAATTTAACCCGGGACCCTTTGACATTATTTAACAGCAGTGGTTCCCAAACTTTTTGAGTACAATTTCTAACCGCGATCCCCTCCATTTCAACAAATAATATTTACGCACATATTTACTGTCTCAGTAATTAGTCTTAATTTACATTTTAAGTTCAGTCATTTGTTTCGATTTTAATTTTTAAATTTTTCAGTTTTATCGAGTATTTTTCTATTTTTTAAATTATTTGGAAGCCTGTCGCGACCCCCAGTTTGGGAACCACTGCCATACAGGAACTCTAACAACTTTATATATTTTTTATTCTTCCATTTTAATTATTATTATTTTTTGAATGTTTGGTACAACGGCAAGGCTGCTGTATCGTCACTGCACCAAACATGCATCCCCCCACCCCCCACCTTTAATCTGGCAAATTCAAATGACCCCGAGTAATTTGTAGTCTGTAATTGTACGATGACGTTTTGTAATAAGATGAACATAAACACCCAGTCCTGAAACCCAAAGAACTGACGTTAAATTTCACCTTCCCGGCTTTGAATTGAACCAGGAACCCTTGGAATACCGTATAGCAGCTATAACTTCTGAGCCAATCGGTCGGGCTAAGACATCAGTCTTTTGTTTATTCCAGTCAAGTTCGGTCATGCCCGAAATTCTGTCAATCCGGATTCAGAATGGCGCGACAGAAGCGACACGAAGAGCGCGATGCGACGCTGAAAATTCTCGTTATTGCGAATACTATACCCGCCGTACGGTAAGTTGACACTTTTAGAAACGAACTGTTGGAAAATAAATACTAGGAATACTTCCGTTATTATCATACAACTATGCAAGCAAATGAAAAAGCAATACGGTGAGATAACTTTTTATTGTTACGCGTCCGCGAATATTAACATTGTTCGTAATAATTATTATATAAGTGAGTTAAATACGTCTGTTACACAATGGTTGGTGAATAGTTGGATTGGCACTGATGTAGAAATAGTTCTTCTTTATATTATGAACAGTGGATAAAATATTGCAAATCGTTTAATGTAGTATGTTCATAATGTGTTCATGTTCAGGAAATGAAATGAAATGTTTATTTACATTTAGCATATATTACAATATTTTATAAGTGACATAGTTAGTGGTGGCGGATGAACAATGTACGTCGGATTGCAGTGTAGTCGTCATTCTGGCAGTGTTATTGTTGACGTTTGGCGGAAGGATACATAGTTGGTGTGAAAACTATGAGCAGGGCTTCCAGAAAGTACCAAGTTACCGTGCGAGGGGTATAGTTTGGTTGACTCGCAACAAATAAAAAAAAAATCACGGATAAATAGTTAATCGTCACTACATACTAACCTTTTAGTACGACAGGCATAAGTGTTGACAGAAAATTTAAGTTTCTGTTTATAATACAATTTTAATATCAATTGGCATTCCGAAATGTGGGAATAATTATGATAACCATAACTAATACCCATCTCAAAATAAACAAACGCAATTTACTACCTACTCATCATAGTTTCAAAATATTTGGGTGCAAAATTAAATTCCGAATCGAATAAAATCAATATAATTAATATTCGGAATTCGCCACGCGTTCGCCATTTTTATCGAGCTGACGCCACAGAAACCTCGGTGCTGATTGGCGGACCAGTTTACTATTCGCGGCGGTTGTGATTCCAGCACAAAACTACTCGATACCTGCCCTTCACCAAGGATAGGGTATTTCCCAGCGGACCTGTCCGGACAGGGCACGCTGAGTTTCGCCCCCCCCCCTCTATTTTTCCTCAAACCCCCTTCCAAGGGCGACAGGAAAGGGCGCACCAATGAGGAGTAAGGTCAGCCGTCATGCTTCAGTCGTGACGTTCATACAGGAAGGGCACGAATTATGCTCCCTACAGGCCTACAGTTCGGTTCACTCCCCCTCCTTCCTCCCCAGCTCTCTGTTCTACGCAACTCTTAAGGGAGTTCCAAGTGCGATAAAATCATAATTTTATATTTTTATGAAACAGTGTTAGTTTTAAATCTCATCGTTTCCTCACAACGATGCGTCAAAGACAAAATTTGCTTGTTATGCTGCCATTCAAATAATGAAAACCAACTGACCTACTTAGATAAAATAATTCATTGTGAACTTACATTCCAAGTGCTATGCAAAAAAATATATATATAAAAATTCAATATTTTCAATTAAAATGAAATCGAAAATGTACAGATAAAAAGCAAATAAAAAATTAAACTAATAAAAACATTGTAGTATACGACATCGTTACTCGGTGAGAATTTTTTCAGTTCGGTAAATCAGTTGGTTTAAGTGTCTTACTTAAAACCGTGACATGCAAATTTTTACTTTGACAAGTCATTGTGCAAAAACTATGATAGATAAAAAAATATATGAGAACTCAGAAAAAATAAAATATCTGGTACACATATAAAAACAAAAACTTCTTAAGGCGCCCGCCTGCCTACCTTGTAACCAGCGTTGCAGCGTGTTAGCAAAACACTTTTATCTAAGAAACTACTAAACGTATTTCTAATGTGTGCATTTTCGAAAAGAACAAACACTTCAAACGACCTCGGAATAGTAGTTTTAAAACATCACGTTAATTAGAAAGACAATTCAAGAGCACCTCAAAATGACTGAAAACGGGTTTTTCAATCTATTATATCTAAACAACTACTGAAGGGATTCGTGTGAAACTACAATAGAGAGGTGTATTGGACTTTATTTAACATTTCCCACAAATAAAAGATGGGGTCACCACTGAAAGTGTCAGTCAAGCGAGTGTCCTACGATACCACTGCACGCAGTTTCAGTGTCTTATGCTAGAGGCGATACTTCGCCAGATGAGCCGGTCAACATCGCCCTTGGAGTCGTGCCTCACTCGCATAAACACACGGCCACCAGGCGGGCGCCTTAATGTTGAAAATAAATGTGCTCGTAAGGGCATCGGTTCTTGGAAAATAGAAAAATTGATAAATTGCACACAGTATTTTATTTTTGCGACAAAATTATTTCATAGTTGTTTATCTCCACGGAAACATAGATTAAAATTAGATTCCAAATGCATTTATCATACCCAGCTCCTTAATTACCATATAGAAAGAGCCAAACGAATTTTGATGCAGTACTTTTCTTATTATATCTGTTACATTAATGAATGTCTAAAAACTGTAAATACGCATAATCCAACTTAAAATTTGATGACGAATGTTCACTAATCATTACTTTAAAAATTAAAAACACTAATCCTATTAAATTGTGGTATCAGAAACGATATTACTGGTTTGCCACTAACTTTTGTTGTTAAGAAACTCTTATTGAAAAAATATATATAATTATAGCTCTCTGTAAACATACATTACCTTGCGGCAAACTCTTAAATACAAAACATTTGATTAATAATTATTATGTAATTAATAAACTAAAAATGTACCTAAGTCCGAAGGACTTTGGATACCCAACACCTTAGATGAGTTCCCACCTCATCGAAATGGGCTAAATGAACGCTTTTTTTGTTAGTTTAATTTTAAAAATCTTGATGGAAAGTCTGCAACTAAGTTGAGAGCAGGTCGTGATCCGAGTTTCACATAGGCCGGTTAGTATATTTTGAAGTACAACAGTCGGTTTTTAACTATGCTGGAGGACTCAGAAACTGTGTTTTTAATGAGCGTGGTTGTTTAAAAATGAGGTACCGACCTTGTCTGAAGTTTTTCTTTTCGTACGTTGGCACAATGGGCATACATGGAATATTTTCGTAGAAAAAATCTGTTTACGAACACGCTGCAGGGCTTTTAAAGCGTGGGGTAGGCGGCCGTCTTAAGGCTGCTTTCTAAATAAGCTTTATTTGCACACTCTAAATCTGAATTAGTGAATATTCACTGATTCACACCGATGGATGGAGCAGTTTCAATAAATTGAATCAGTGAGAAACCACTGTCAAATCTCTGACTACTATCTGATTCCGATAAAGAGTGCAAACATTCGGCAAGTTAATTAGTGAATATCCACAGATTTTCCAGTAATTTTTCACTGATTCAAAAAGTAAAAACAGCTTTTTTTAAAACAACTGAAAAAAACTGTGAATAATCACTGATTCACTTGGGGAAATCAGTGAATAGTCACGAATTAAATAGTAACTGCTCCGTCCATCAGCGTGAATCAGATTTCAAAATCCAGATTTAGTGTGTACGTGTGAGGCAGAAAATCGATACAGGGCTAAATGTGCAGCTGGCCGGCGTATGTAATGCAGTTATTACCTCTACGTACGTCCCACTGAACTGGCGTGCTATGAATGGTGGGAGAGAGAGAGTGAGAGAGAGAGAGAGAGTGAGGAGAAGTGAATTCGTACTTTCCTCCCTCAAACAGTACAGAGAGTTATGAATGACATCGGGACAAAACGAAATGAGGAAGCGAAATGTCACTATCTCCGTTACGGCAAGCACATCAGGGGTGCATGTGGCCTAGTGCCACAATATGTTACAATTTACCCCCTCCCCTTTATTCCCCCCTCTCCCCTGACCCCTCACAGCTGAGTGCTTATTGACGTCAAGAGTCGGTATTATTCCCACCCTTCTCCCTCACAGCTCACACAATCGCGTGCCAATTTGTTTACGTCCTAACCCTCCCCCCTTCCCACAATATAACATGAGCCGGATATTACCTCTGGCAGGCACGTTCGCCCCATTTATTACATCTTAGCAGCTCGTGTGTAACAACATACGGTGAAACCTGAACAAATAGCCTACTCTCTGCAGAATCAGGAACGCGGGCGTTGATATTTGACACCTCGTTGGAACCTGAAAACCAACTCGTGTGGATAATGGAGGTTATGAGCTGTGACAGACGGGGATGATCGTTTTAGGTACAGCAAACATGGAAACGCCTGTAACACATAAATTGAGAAATCAACGTTGGATATCTGGCACAGTATTTGCTTTCTTTTTCTTTTGCTCAATTGGAATGCGTTAAAAGAAGTTCTCGCCTTGCACATGAATGGTGTAGGGTGTTCAGAGTGCGTGGTAGCTATATAATTCAGCGATTAAAACATCAGATTAGAATAATTATTGTAGGTTCTCGAAACCAGTTTGCAAAAAAAAAAATCCCAGATAATAGCTATTGCCAACTTTCTGAGCAAGAATTTTTCTAGCATAACGTATTTCTGAAGAACACTCTCTGACGCCGAAATCTCGTACATTTAATTGCGGTGCAGATGCATCATTCCGGGTACACGTTTGCTAATAAAGTTCGCAAATATTATTATCAAGGAATGTTGTTTAGTAGTTTATCTACACTGACTTTCAAAAACAGATCTCAATTGTAGAACTCAGCGCTTATTTATCCACCCCGCCCTCTTAAGGGTGTTCAAGTGCGATAAAATCATAATTTTATATTTTTATGAAATATTATTAGTTTTGTACACGATACTTGTGAGTACATTTTCTCTTACGAAACAATTTTAGCTCACATAGTTTTCTCATAACAGTGCATCAAAGTCAAAATTTGCTTGGTACGCTGCCGTGTATATAGTGAAAACCAACTGACCAACTTAAAAAAAAATAATTCACTGTGTACTTACGACCTATGAGCTATGCAATAAAACATTAAGAAACCCACATCGTAATATTTTCAATTAAAAAAATCGCAAAAGTACAGAAAAGTAGTTGTATATTCAGCAATTTTTTAAAATACAAAAAAAAAAAAAAAAAATTGCGAGATTTTTTCAAAGGTTTTATTACGTATCCCATGCTATCTTATTTCACTGTGAATTATTTCACATACGTAAGTCAATTGGTTTTCACTATTTGCATGACAGAAGGACATACAAATTTTGACTTTGACGCACCGTTTTGAGAATACTATGAGAGCTAAAATTGTTTCGTAAGAGGAAACTGCACTCACAAGTATCGTCTACAAAACTAACAATATTTCATAAAAATAAAAAAAATATTACTTCGTCGCACTTGAACACCCTAAAGCTGTTCTTTTTTTTTTTTTACGCAAAACCACTTAACTAAAAGTATTAGTTTTAAGCATATTTACGTAAAGAACGAACATACGAAGCTTTACTTCTATAATTTTAAAATTCAGCAGGCTTGTTAGAAACACAATATTCGCGCTTTTCAAAAAGGCTGAAAACGGCTTTTTCTTTTCTTTCTTTTTTATTTTTTTTAAACTTCTGTACTCTGAAAATACCACCTGAATTCGTAACGTGAAAAACAAGTTGCATGCTATGGCCAGAAATAACATTTTATGGCTATCGTTTAAAGTCTAATAGGAAAAAAAAAAGACTTCAAAGAAAATCTTGCACGACAGTTTGTCGCGCTGTGAATAGAGGCGGTACGCTCCCCGTCGAGCGTGGTACCCTTGCTCTTTTCGCACCGGTGTTATCACGCGTCGAATGCGGACATTTGAAATCGGTTTACACACTCCTAAGAGCACCGCCTACCATTTTAAACAAAATTTCCGGACGGATGTTTGATATCTGCTCTCGTTTAACTTTAAACAATTAACTATCGCAAAACACGCTAGTTCAATATATATATTTTTTAATATTTGTGCCAAGCACTGTTACATCTTTAAAAAATCAATAACATGTCATTTCCGCAAATAAAAATATTAGACCCCATAGTTTTTGCTTAATCACTCATAAAATCCACGAACCTGTTTTTTTTTTTTTTTTTAGAAAAAGTAATTAACTAATGAAATAAAAATTACAGAAACCGAAAGTCAGTGTATCAATGCATTTTATGAACGTTCGACAAATGTTAGTTTTCGGTAACAGCGACAACTCTTAATTCATTCAAAAGTTTTCTCATTTTCATTAATTTAAAATAATAATACAAAAATGTATCCTTTTGTAATTCCAAAGGTGACTTTAAAGCGTTTAATATCAATACGAATTATCTTCTTTCTGCAAGTTAATTAATTTTATTTTTTTAATTTTGGCTACGCCGCAACTGCCATTTTATTAAGAGTGAGTCTGCGATAACTATGGGGCTTATTAATTTTGTTTAATTTAAGATAATGACATGTAATTTGATGTGTAAAATTTTAAGAGTCTTTGGCACAAATATATAGCAATGCATTTATACGAGACCAACGTCCTTAAGGGCGCCGTCTACCCACGCGTAAGAGGCTCAAAAGCGACGGAGCAGTAAGGTCGACCTTGAAGCGCGCATCAAATGCCTCGTCGCCTCAACGAGCCAAGCACTGAACTAGCGTGCAAGGTTCCCGCCGAACTGTTCTTACTATGGGACTTTAAGCGACAACACTATCATTTTATCTTACGCGACAAAAGGGAAAGAGTTTCTCTACAGGTCTATAATATTCAGAATATCGTGAAAATGATTACTCTTTCATAAAAATCAGCGTCAAAAGTCCCGATTCGATCACTTTCACACTCAAAAAAGTACTTGTTAAGAACGATAACAGTTAATGGCAAAATTATAGACCTGTACTAATATCCTTAAATGCTTTTCGTAGCCTAACCGCGTGACAACATGTTGAATGGTTTCCGAATGAAATCAGGATGTTAAAGGCCTGCGCGCCTCTTCACGATTCCAGTAGACGGCACCCTTAAGTGTATCAGCCTTAAATTTGTCAGAAGTAAATTGAAGATAAACTATTTGTTTTCCTTTCGAACAGATGGCATATAAAAATATCATCATCTCTGCTTCCAAACTTATTCTTGACTTGATGTGTATCGTTGACTTCGTGAAAAAAAAAAATCTTCTTAGTATGTGTGTACGGAACTGATTTTTAACATTACTACTGATCGGACCGCCATAAAACATTGGACATGGGGATGTCGCTCGTGGACAGAACGCGTCAACTGCGGAGAGCGAGCTAAGTCGAGCCCTCGAGTAGACACTCGAGTGTCCACTTGGAAACTGCGTCACTCTGCCAGCTTGTCCAGAAGGGGGGAGTGTGGGAAAAGTGAAGGGTGCACGGAACTTGGAGGGGGCGACACTTGGGCCGGCTGCCAGTTGTTCGTACTCGTCAAGTGGGGACCCAACCCGCTCCAGACAAACGACTGTCGCGCGTTCCTCGCCTCCTCTTACCCCTCCTCTCATTGGCCATCGTGACAAATACGGCTAGAGTGCTCGTGCTACGCAAACTTTCACCCTCGGTGACCAACTGCGAATTTGTGTTTCGTCAGCGTATCGCGGTTGGTCGTGAGTGGGAGCTGACCAAGTGCTTACGGGACACCAGGTTAGAGACAGCCTTGAGTTCTGAGCATACTTGAGTTCATAAATGCATAAGCAGACCACGGTGAAGAGAACAATTTTTTAATGTAGTTAAAGTGCTCATTAAGGTCATGCTCTCTAGTTTCTACTTTTTTTTAACATTATTAATGGACGACTTGAAACGAGGCGGAGCTTCAGTCAGGTGTGAGATACAATTGAAGGGTTTCTGGCAAGAAGAACCAATGTCAAAAAATGGCGAAAATGAGTTATTAGTGTAATGGGTATAAGTGGTGTCTGATGTGTCTATGGTCATAACAAATTCAACAAAAACCACCATAGTCACTGATATACAGGAGCATGAAATACTGGTAGTTCTATAAAAACGACCAATGTCAATGCGATTTCCAGCAAGAATAACCATAGTCACATGACATTGGTTGTTTATGCTTGCAAGCCATAGTAGATCCCACCATCTTGTGTTCGGGTATTAGCAGTTATTGTTGCAGTCATGTCGGGAGTTGAAAGAGATCCT
>PNEQ01088036.1:0-39919 GCA_003012365.1 Medauroidea extradentata | reverse complement strand
GATTTACAGTGAAAACAATTCATCAAGATTTCCGAATTTGATCCAGATACTTACATTTTGTGCTGTTCTTCCAGTGAGTACAGCTTCATGTGAAAGAGGGTTCAGCTGTCACAACAGAATTAAAACTACTTACAGGAACTCTTTGAAGACTGAGACACTAGATGATTTGCTTAGAATTGCTGTTAATGGACCCTGTCTGGCAACGTTTGACCCAACAGCGGCAATTGATAAGTGGTACTACAGTGCAGACAGGCAGCGTTATACAAACTTATAATGCGGAAATGCAGTGTTAGTATAATTCTTCAATGTACTTATTTCAAATTAAACCTCATACATATTGTTGCTTAAGAAAACAAAACAAGTTTATAATTTTGGTTATATTGTGAACAGCACGGTCACATATATGCATGTAAGAAAAAAGTCTGAAGTTATTTTTAATAATAATAGGTTTATATTGCTAATTCGTGTACATACATTTTTTTTTCTTTTTGAACTTCTTACTAAAAGGTGGCGACCAAAGATTTTAGTCTGGCTAGTGCCTTCTGACCTGAAATTTCATGCCCTGATTTACACGAAATTTTCAAAAAAAGTCATTTCAGTTTTGTTCCTACATACTCCTTTATTTTCACTTTACCCCTACACCATTCTTGTGTGCATGTGCATGTGTACCTGAGTTAAATGTGTGCTAGTAGATAGGATCAGAACATAGTACCCTCACTGGATGAACATGTAACTACAACTGATGTTGAGTCAACACTGTTGACAAGTGATCACTACAGAAACACACTACAGGAACCACACAGTTACAGTTTGTCTACAATAAGAATTCCAGTCTGACAGTTCAGATGTTCTCAAGTTAGCAACTTTTACATGGAATACATTTTCATGTTTGACATACTGGGAAGTTTGATAGCAAGTTGAGTGTGTTTACACAGAAATCACATGTGGCAGAGAGTACTGGTATTTTTATGGAAACAGCTACCTCCATACAAGTCTGCCAACATCACTATCAAAATCTATAATTCTTAAGCAAGAGAGACTATACCAGGCTGTCATAGTCCAAGTGTGATAACACCACTGTGAAGACAAATATTAATTAATAATTTAAGTTAAAATTACAGCATTAATGATCAATTATACAGTAATTATAAATTTTAAAATATTAGTTGGTATTTGTGTTCATCCTCATTTGTATTGCCCTACCAACATAATCCTTGTTACATTTTTAACCATCTCTGGACCACGTCGAACACAACTGGTCACTGGTTGAATACCGTCCCATCCTCACAAAATTAAACTGAACTATGGTCATAATAGACTACATATTAGGTTCAATAATATATTGCTCTAGATGGATGTCATTATTTCCTGAAAACATGTATTATTGGCTACTGGAGCCTCATTTATATGTGAAGGTTTAATACTGTCTGTTCACTTTACGGTAAGCATCTTTATTACGACCCGATAAAATTTTTAAAAATCTTGCTTTCAGTAATTGTTATCATTACACCACTTGTCAACATAAATATTATAATATGACTTGATGTAAAGCGTTTATATAATTAATTTCTCTTAAAAGTTAATGTATGACATCACAATAAAATATAAATATAAGTAGATACAAATTTTCAGGGGGGCCATAAAGGTGCTCAAGTATTCATGAATGGTCTACAATTTGTCGTTCACTTGTGTCTACCTATTCATGCAGTTTGGTCCATTTATGAACAATCTTTTATGATGTGACATTCACTAAGATAGCTAATTTTACATGATTTATCACATTTTTTTAGAATCCTTTTGAAGTCCTTTGAACGAGATTTGTGTTTCTACTTCATCCCAAAGGCAGGAACATGAGGTGCATTTTCATAATATTATAAGCACTGTCACAATAGCAACTTAAATTGTCAAGACAACTTAATACTTACCGTCCCATACGTATCCATGGACATGACATTGAAGTGGTAAGCAGTAATTTTAACTGGTTTCTGTGCTCTCATGATGATTATTTGAAGAATGATTTTGATCTGTGAGTCCATTCCATACCATTTGCTTGAATATGCTGCTGTTGCTACAGCTTGACTCTGTGTGCACAAGGTACAACCAAAACCAACACTTTAAAATTGATGTCACGCTTTAAGTATTACCAAATGGCATTTTTAAACCCTTTAGCTTAGATAAATACATTGCAATGTATAGCAAAGTGTATAAATAGTTGAAAGAATCAACTCCCACTTTGAACCAAATTTCATATTATGATCATTTCTGAAGATAACTGTTATACAGTGACATCTAATTCTACAAATACATAAAAGAAAAACTTAAAACACCAAGCAAATATCTCATCATTTAGATTAACGAAATGTTACGTATGGTAACTGCAGTTCATGCAGTATTAGATTACTATTGACAACTCCAATGTGCTGACCTTTAAAGCAGCCTCACTTCCTGAAAAAACAGTGTCTTTGATATCACCTTCACAGATACACTTCTAAGAAGACAAAAGTCCAAATCAGGTGAACGTATACTGTTCACATTATAGCAGTGGTGACAAACTTACAACAGTGGTGACAATTCGAAGTAACTTTAAAAATGCACTACTCCAACATACTTTCTACAATTTACTTCCTCATTTTATTGATAATTATTATTTTACAAAATTCTCTGTACTGATTTGAATGATATATATTTTTTTAATGTATGGAAAATATATTTACCTCAAGAGTATGAACAGTGCGGGAAAACAAGACAAGACAAGATTATAATATGTATATACTGAACTAGGAGCATCTGAAGCAAAACACCAAAAGTGCAGATAAACTTTTTACATTGACAATTTTGGTCAACAAGTTTCTGTTATGTGTAGTAGTGTCACTTCAATAAATTACAAACAGCTACGTAATTTTCACTGTAATATAGCTGACACCAAGGTTAGTGGGATAAGTACGATCAGTACTTTCTACGGCATGGCTCCATGACTACCAGGCATAGAGACTTTACAAGACTCCTCCTCGGGGTATGACGCTGCTGGCATGGCTCTAACCCTTATGTCATGGTTTGGAAGGTCTACACTGTTTTAGTTTCAAAGCTCAGATTACAGTATATGGACTGATGCAGACGTCCCACACACCTACTGTCTACGACCCGACCACAAAAGTTTCACAACCACATTGTCCAGTCAAGAACCAGTCTTGCTCCGAGTCGAGTGATATCATCATGTGTTCATTCTGGCATGCAACTTCCATTTCCTTGATGACTTTTCCACAACAGAGCTAGCCATTAAATGTTCATAATAAAAGTAAGTATTACAAATAACTTAGCACATAGATTAAATCCATTACTAAATAAAATTAATAAAGTTCATATTTTAACAATGCTAGTAAATCCTTACATATAAATCAAAATACTTAACCTATACAGTTGATGCCACATTTGATGAAACTCAGCAGCAGCTTGTGGAACTACATGACAAACACAAACAAACCATATACCTAATCAAAAAGCAATAAAGTCCCTTGTACAATTGTATATACAAAAGAAAACCCTGACTGATTGACTGACATGACATGACATGTCAAACTGCAACTCAAACCACCAGACCTAAAATTGTGAAATTATTTGTGTAGTTAACCCTAAGGTCAAAGGTGAGTACTAAGAAGGTATTTTTCGAAATTTGATCTCTAAAGGGGTGAAAAGGAGTGAAGTGTATTTCCGAAGAAACGTCGATAGATCTTGAAAACGACGACCTATCATTGTGATTTTTACTTTAATGGGATACACACAAATATGCATACTAACCAATGTCAGGATTCTTCGAAATTCAACATTTAAGGGGGTGAAAAGACCTTAAATGTACTTTTGATTAATTATCAATATATATAGAATCCTTCCGAATAGAGAGTTGGTTTTCACTTCAAAATGTTACTTATGTAAATATCCAAAAACTAGTTTTAGGATTTTTATAATTTGACCCCCATGCTGTAAAAACTGGGAAAATGTGTTTTTTATTAATCGCCCATATAACTGGTACACAACTGTCTATCGTCTTGAATTTTACTTCAATAGGTTATGTATACAAACGACTATGACAGGACTCCAAGACATTTCGAAATTATTTAATTAAGAGGGTGAAAATATGTGAAATATTATTTCAATTATTCGTCCATATCCATCAAACCAATCAAGAAATTGAAGAGCTCTTTACTTTAGATTGTGATATTGTAAATATCCAAAACACCATTTAAATATATTTTCCAAATTCGGCCACAAAGTGGTAAAAAAAAGGTAAAATATATGTTCGATTCACAATCTATATATATTGACCCAATTGATATTTATACATACAAGTAATTTTTGTTTAAGATATTTATACATACAAGTAATTTTTGTTTAAGATTGACGCATACTCAAATACCTGAAAAGTAATATCACAAATTTTATTTCCCATCTAAGGAGGTGAAATGGGGTGAAAAGTGATGAAATGTGTTTTTAATTAATCATCTATGTATCCCAGCGGGCTATTGTTGTGTTTTTCACGTCCAAGGGACACTAATAAAATACTCTAAAATGTGATTCAAGAATTTTTAAAAATTCAGTCTCTTAGGAGGTGAAAAGGCCTTGAATGAATTTTGGATAAATCTTTGATATATATCAAACATATTGAGATGTTCGGCTTACTTTTGCTTCAGGATGATGATTAGGTTAAGTGGCCGCAAAAAAAGGTTTTAAGATTTTTAGAAATTCAAACTCACAGTACTGTACAGGGGTTACATGTGAGTTTTAATGAATGGTCGAGTTTGCTTCGACTGAACAAGCTATCGTCGTGATTTTCACTTCACTTGGATACTTGAACAAATATTTAAGGTGTGACGTTAAGATTTTTTAAAATTCAACACCTAAAGGAACAAAAAGGCATCAAATTTGTTTTCTATCAGCTGATAATACTTATCTAACCAGTAGAGATATTGATGTGTTCATGCCAGAATGATGCTTACAAAAATAACTTTAAAAATATATATATATATATACATATATATAATTTTTTTACTATACAAGATAACTTAATTACGAAGAAAATTTAGTTTCAAGGCAGACAATCCGAAAAGCAAGTACGACCAGCGAAAAATAAATCATACCGGAGTTTAGTCCTAACCTACAGTTCTTTGTTGTACAACTTCTATGAGCCTAGGGAATTATAAAAAATATTGATGTTATGTGGCGCAGCTGTCTGTAGCTCCAGTCTATTGTTCCGAAGGGTCTCGACTCAAATGCCATTAAAGCTGTGCAAATGTGCAATTCTGACACACAAAAACTGCAAGACTGATTAAATTAGTGCAATTTAGATGAAGTTGTTCAAAAGTGGTAAAAATGCATTATGCAGTCCACTATCCATTAAAGTTTCTCGGCAGCATCACCCCACATATATCATCTCACTAACCTCAAGGATGGGGCACAAAATAAGTTTATATTTCTGCAAAACATTATCCTGCCAAAACTGCCTAAAGGAAGTTAACTTCAAGTGAAGGTTTTGAAAACAAGTATGTTATTGAGGACACCATCACAAATGGTTGTGCTCTGAGGAAATCAGTCTTCATGCAACGTAAACTGCGTATTTCATTTGATTACCCTCTTACATTTAGGAGTCTGTAATTACTGCACAACGTCAACTTTGCTGTGACTATAAATAAAGCCCAGGTGTAGTCTGTAACAGGGACAAACTTAAAGACTGCATTCCGTGTGGTCAGCTATAGCGACTTATCCTGCCGCAAAGTTCATTCGACTAGCAGCTTTGTTATTCTAACACTTGATGACAGAACAAATATTATCTACTATGAGTAACACATGTGAGCAAAGCCGCGGACGCACTGCTAGTAACACAAAATACATAAGGTACAGGTTAAAACTAAACAAATAACATTACAGAATAAAAGGAAACTAGAATTAAACAAATGCAAAGGTACATCGCACAGAGTATACAGGTACAATGCACAAAGGTTACGTGACAGTCAACCTCAGCGCACTAATTGACTTTCGAAGTAATGAAAGCCACAGTAGGCACAAGAATGTTTCAGTGAACAGAAAATTTCTCCTTCTGAATGTAGCTTAATGTGGTGATATTAATATGATGCTCGGGTGCCATGACAGAAAGCTCTGCACTGATGTCTGTAAAGAAGCATGTCAGTCAGTTCAAAGTCTGTATTGTAAAACTCCTGGGTCTTAGTGCCTCAAATTCGTAGCAGGGTTCGGAAATTGATGCTTTGTCTTCAATAAGATTGTCCACTGATTTTGACTCTAGGGGTTCTTCCACTGTTACTCTGAAAGACTGTGTCTGAAGCAAATAATGTAGGGGCTACAAGGGCTCGCAAACGTCTAGTGAATCAGGTAATAACTTGTGTCAACCGCTCCTAGATCAAGGGAAAGGGAGAAACACTTCTGTTGAGTTTGATGATGTCTGTTTCAAACCCTCAGAAGGGTATATACTTGTCTGGAAACAGATACTTCGGAGTCAGGGACATATCACTGCCTTTGCTTCCAAAAACCCCCCTGAACTCATCTTGGTGTTTTGTCCACAAGGGTAGAAGTAGCATAGTTCACTGCAAAGCTGTTCTCTCCCTGTAGGACGGTCGTGGATTCTATTCCTTAAGGTTCAGCTGCATTCTTATCTGGAATTAATCTTGCAACAGACCTAGTCAGTATGGCAAAAGAGCTTGTCCGGGACAATACACTAGCGTCATGTGGGATGTTACTCGTAATTAATTTGCATAGATATCACCATCAACGTCTTGAGAACTGCATCCCATTGTCATTTAACAACAACCACGGGTAAGCTCACCTTGGAAAGAACTCTGTTTCAAGTACATGCACTACTGTTGTTTCAGCTCAGCAGTTAGTCAAAGGAAATGTCCCTACCCATCTCATGAAGCCGCCTGTTACTGGATCAACCTTCACTCTCATGTAGTCCTCGAAATACGGGGCCCATCAGATTGAGCACCACCGTGTGGAAGTGTTTGTTTGGTTGTCTAGGTACCTGCTGCTCTATGCTGTCTATCCATCCTGATTTTCCGATGCTGGCAGTTTCTATAACATCACACGCTGTTTTGCACAAAGTGACTAATTCCAGTGCAATAAAATATGTCACAAATTGCACACATCGTCTGCTCAGCGACTGGGCGTCCTTAGACCCTCTTTTCATGCAGCATTTTGAAAATTTCTGTTCTGGTTCCTTGTGTAAACGTGCACCATGCCTGTTCACTCACAGTACATTGTGCCTGCACGCAGCCATCAAGGACACTGTACCCTTCACATGTCTGCTCACTATCACGTCTCACAATATTTTGGGTGAATTCATCTGTCAGCTGGACTTAATGTACAAAAGCATCAAGATTGTCTAGCTCTACAGCAGATGACAGCATATGTGGGGTGGTTGCATTTGAAATGCAGGCAACTGCTTTATAAACTGAGATGTCTGGGTCAGTCCTTGCACACCCCTAGTAGGTGGCAACATTTCTTCCCATTCCGCATCATCTCGAGCTTCTATTGTTTAATTCAGGTTGCGTGATAACTCATCGCAATCTGCTAATTTTGCTTCCCAGGTACATACTCTACTATAAAGTCTAGTGGCTGTAGCAACATTTCTCACATCGTGAGTTTCAATCTACAGCTTTGTATTATTTCTAACCACTTATGGCACTGACTGTCTATTCGTAAAACTAAATGTTGGTCTTCTAAATAGAGATGGTACAATCTTAAGGCCCACACCACTTCTAAGCATTCCCTTTTGTTAACACTGTATCTTCACACCACTAAGCCAAACTTTACTTAGCACTGATATATTCCACAACTCGGGGATCCCCTTCAACATCCAGTTGCAGCAAGATAGTTCCTATACCTACGACCGGTCAGTTATACATGAAAAGGACAGTGTATATGACATTTGTTTACCAATCTCAAATACAATCATGCTACATTTTGAAGAGACCTTTCCACCAAAAACTCGTCATAAAATTTCTAGGACTACATATGAAGGCTGGTTATCTAAATGAATTAGTAGAATATTGTGCTAAAACAATAACTGGTTACATAAAATGTCGAAACTGTCAAATGATCCCATTTTTATAAATTATTGCAAAAATTATCACAAGATCCACAAGCAAATAATGAAAGTTGCTAAAAAAAGCATTAAAAAATCATTAAAGCCTCTACTAACAGGCCTAAAACACCCTGGGAGTTTGTAAAAAAAAATTTACTGCATAAATACAAAACTGCTAGTACACACAACCTGGAAATGGCACTATGTAAGACATAAAAACTCCTAATGAAGTTGATAATATTTTCAGTGAATATTTTTACTATACAGTACACAATCAGTTGCTGACTCGTAAGAGAACTATAATTAATACTGTTCCTAGCTTTGAAGACAAAGCCTATACTCCATCTATGTACCTGTTTCCTGTAACTAAGAAAGAATTACTATATGTAATCAAAAAAATTAAAGATAAACCCTCATCTGACCTTGATGATGTGCCTGACTTTCTCATTAAAAGATGCATCGACTTTATGGCAAATTTATTACTAAATCTATTCAATGAATCATTCCTTCGAGGTACTTTTCCAGACTTATGGAAGGTATCTCTTTTGATAGCTTTCTCTAAAATATTGGAATCCCTAATGTTTAATATACTTACTACATTCCTTGAAAAGACCATTATATTACTATAGTTAACACCCAACATGGGTTTAGGTGTGGCAAATCAACTACTACTACCTTGTTTGAATCCATCAACTACACTGTAGAGGATTTAGATAAAAAGAATCATCCTGTAGGGCTTTCCTGTGATTTGAGTAAAGCCTTCAACAGAGTTAACCACTCAGTAATCATCCAGAAATTAAATACATATGGCATAAGAGGTGTAGCTCTAAACTGGTTCGAATCATACATGTCTCAGCGTTCTCAAATTGTCGTAGTACTAGAGTACACCAAGTCATCTTCCAAAACTAAATATGTATGATGTTAAATCTGATAAGGAAAACATACTAACTGGCATACTTCAAGGCTCCATTCTTGGTCTGATATTATTTCTCTTGTACGTCAATGATTTGCCTAAAACAGTTTCTGGTCAAACTTGTGCTATTTGCAGACGATACCAAAATCTATTCATGGAGACGATCCGACAAATCTGAACGCCAACATTTCAAAATTAACGAACATCATTGCAAAATTATTCACTTCAAAAGATTTGATGTTAAATAAATCCAAAACAACTTGGATACATTTTAAACTAAGACACATATATACCTAATCAAGTACAATTTGTATCTATTAATGGCAATGCAATATCCCAGACAGACACTAGGAAAATCTTAGGAATTCACGCAGATGAGAATCTTAACTGGAAATCCCACGTAGCAAATCTATCTATTAAAAATAGCTCCACGCTATTTGTAATACGAACAATTTCAAAACTTATTAACTTAAGTGCCTTGAAATTTACTTACTTTGGATATGTCGAGGCACATTTAAGGTATGGGATTGTTTGTTGGGGTAACTCCACAGATGCCACAAAAATATTTATCTAACAGGAAAAAATTATTGAATGAGTTTTGTGAATACCACGTTTTAGGAAACTGGGAAACATAAATTTGCCCTCTTTGTCTATATATATGAAACACTAATCTATGTACATATTAAACTTTATGAAATTCAGAACTGCAGTACACAAAAAACTCTACAAGAAACAGAAATAATTTTCACTTGATGTCACACAACACCACACGCTTTGTGAAAGCCCTAAATACTCTGCCATATCTCCAATCTGGCAATCTCTATACAATAAACTTCCAGATATCTTTAAGTTAGCAGAAAAATCCACTTTATTTCCAGAAAAAATTGTAATGTATGCTGTTAGAGTTACATTACAACTTTTATTCTGTCAAGGAGTTTGTGGGCATAAAAATTTGCTGAAACGGAGGTTGTGAGATTCTGAGAATGACATATCATCTGCATATTATCGACTGTTTTTTCCTTGTTTGCAACTATTGTCTCTCAAGTTTGGACTTGTGTATTGATTGTGTTGAATTTAGTATGTAGATACATGTTTAATGATATAAATGTATCTAGTTCTTATATTAGATATTTTAACACAAATTACTCTGTTGTCACTAGGTTATTGTTTCTCATGTTTGGTTTCTTGTATTGAATGAGCAGTATTTAGTATGAAATTGTAAATTTATGAAACCATATTTTTTTATTATTATTTATTTATTCGTTCGTTCATTCATTCATTCAGGGAGTTTGTGGGCTCAAAAATATGTTGAAACAGAGGCTATGTTAATCCGTAATCGACGATACATATGTAAATAAATTCTGAAATTAAAGATGCAGTAGTTCCAACAAAAACACATTTTCAAAATGGATGGTCTGACTTCAGCTACAACTAATAAAATTCATTGAGCTCCTATTTAAACTTGCTGTAAGTTATTACAAATTAACTCTTGTAAATCTCGGCAATCTGTTGTACTTCCACCAGTAACCACATACATTGTCCACTTACGGCTCAGCTTCACAGTCACCATACTGAATGATTTTACTTTTTTGAAATGTTGATACAAAAAATGTTAGAACTGCAAATAATACAGCAAATTCTATTTATCTTATGCTATAGCAGAGACATTACTAATTAGCTATTATTATATAATTACGCCAGCTGCAATCAGAGTGGCAAATTTTTTTCATGTTAAAAATTTGCAGGATTAATTATGACCTAATTATATATTACC
This sequence comes from Medauroidea extradentata, assembly GCA_003012365.1. Classification (NCBI taxonomy): domain Eukaryota; kingdom Metazoa; phylum Arthropoda; class Insecta; order Phasmatodea; family Phasmatidae; genus Medauroidea; species Medauroidea extradentata. The sequence goes on along the minus strand of PNEQ01088036.1, from coordinate 29,146 downwards.
AGCTCAATCACCATGTTTGTACTATAGCACAAAGTATATGTGATTTACAGTACATTTTTTTCTCAAAATTTCAAATAAATCTTTAATAATATAATTAAATATAGCGACCGAAACCAAGCCTCAAGAAGCCTCCCTACGTCGTCTTTAAATGTACTACAGTGAGTTGTGATTATTCTTTTTGATCAAACTATAACATACTACATTGTACACCTATAAAAATAAACACAACACATCAAACTGACACTATAAATTTAAAAATGCAGTCTTTACAGAAACATAATTTTCAGACTTTTCAATGTAGATAAAATATACTTTTTCAGACTGTTAAATAAGAGAAAATACCAACCAAATTCGAGAAACTGGAATACATTCTTCGGACTTCAAATTATACCTCCCACAAAAAAATTTTATGGTCACAGCTTAAAATCTCATAAGAAAATGAATACACAGTAGTAAAGTACTGCAAGCCAGTTGAGTGTCTTGCACATATAGTCTTATTTGAATTCATCAACTACATTGTAGAGGATTTAGCTTTATATTACATATGCCAGTCTGTTGCACTCTTAGCCCTCCATCAATTTTGTGCTTCACACACACTCACAAATGCAGGCTATCTAGAGAGCCACCATAAGAGTGTCACCTTCCTAGAACTGTTTGGTGCACTGAAGGTTAAGAAGCGTAGAAGCTGTAAAGGCGCCCTTGATGCAAGCATCAAATGCTACATTGCCACATTACGATAAGCACTGAACAAGCATGCCAGTTTTCTGCTGAACCATTTCAAAAACTGAAATTACAATTAGTTGGAATATTTTAAAGTATGGCAGTCTGAAAACACTATTTTTAACTATGTCAGAGGGCTTCGAAACACACTTTTAAATGTGCATTATCTTACAGTCACATTCCATACTTGTCTGAAATGTATTTTCTTTTATAACAATGACACAATAGGCATATGTAGAATAGTTTTGAAAATAAATACGTATTTCCCAAAACATTTGAAGTAGTGGTGGGCAGCACTGTTAAGAATATTGGAAAGTAAATTAATTTTACCATTTTTCTCAAACAGGCAATAAGGTCACAGTAATCTCCAAAAAAAGTAACACATTTGAATTATTTGTTTTTGTAAATTGCATAGTAAAATCAACATTTACCATTTTTCGTTCACACAACACAATTTAGTTCAAACTGCTTAAAATGTCATGGGTTATTTTACAATAAACATTCACAATATGTTAACAAAGTTTTCATGTTTCTATAATGTAAATTTTGTGTAAAATTCTTGTTGTAGTGAATTCTCTGACATTCTCAAAATTAAAAGGAGAGAAATTATAAACTTTACTTAAAACGTATTAAGACATATTAATACTGTCTATTTAAACGTACTATGACTAATTCTGTTGTTATCCTTCCTTTAATTTTATAAATGCAGAAAGAATTCCTCTGTAACATTTTTCTCTTTATGTATTTTACTTACCGTGTCTAATATAACTTCAGCATAATGGCAGAAAAAGTACACTTCAAAAATTACTGATATTGCATAACCAAGAAACTTGAGCAAAATTCCGAAATCAGCAGAGCCCTGAAACACAAAATTCCATTGATGTTACATTGCACGTAGCTAGTAAAGAGTAACTGTTAACCAAAATCAAAGGAAGACAACAACTTCCTTACCAAATAAGCCGTACTCTTTCAAGTACCAAAGATACACTCCAATAACAGCAATAAAACTGCATAGTGTTCATACGTAACATCTACACATTCTCATCTAAAAGAGTGTCAGCACTGATTAACTAGTTTCTGAGCCACCTCCATTACCAAAGGACAGAAATCTCAATCTTAGCCAGCATGCTGAACCAATTACGTGAGATGAATTAAATTACGATATTAGGATAAAGTGTGGGTATATATTTATAATGAATGAATAATGGAAAAATTTAAAAAAAAACTACAGCCATTTTCTTGGCACTAGTAACAAAACCCATCCCACATATGTCTGGTCTTACGGGTTCTGGGATAAAACAGAAAACTAGGGCACTAGGATACAACAAGTAAATCATGGCACCAATACAAAAATTATTTATTTATTTGCCCACCTACCTACCCACCTAACCTACCTTGCCTCCCTACCCTACCTTGCCTACCTAATTTAAAGTAATGTTCGTATTCTTTTTCTGCTGTATGTCAATTTATCACCTTTTTCATTGGTAACAATATGGGTTGTTCTTACTATCTAATTGTGCATTTTATGTTAATTTGGACTCTGTAGAACGAATCCGTAGAGTCGCAACGTCACCTAACTGTTTACCAAAGGTGAGTAGTCGGAAGTAGACTGCTGTTGGGTGAAGTTGTGAGGATGGAGCGCCAAAAGGTTGGAAATGTGTGAAGAATTAGGGCAGCGCAGATGTTGGCGTGGTTAATGAGACATGTAGTAAGGATGGTGGTGAACTTCTTGTCATCAAAATATGGCGTTAGGAAACTGGCGTGTAACTCGTAATTTTGGGTTCACTTTTGATTGGCTGAACCATTTTTATTTTCTAGGTTCAGTTGATTTTGAGCTTTGGTTGCAGGTTAATCTCAGCTTCATTCTGTGGCGAACATACAAGCTTTGCATTGGGGAGTTGCCTAAATGCACTTTTAGAAATTGGAATTTTTAGTTTTATGTGATTCCGGTACCGGGTCTACCTTGTATTATGTGGTAAATCACCACATTCTGTGCAGCATGGCTAGCAAATAAATGGAACTGTAAATAAACATCTATTTTTTTTTGTTTGTTGAAACATGTTTGTTTGACGAAGAGTAGGGATAGAGTCATAGTTTTGTATAACTCACAAAACTGAGAAGTTAGACAGCTTAATTTATTGAAACCTCCCTATTTGATAACGAGTAGGTATAAAGTAGTAGTTCTGTGTAACTCACAGAGTCAATAAGTTCAGCTGCAACCTTCTTCATATGTCTCACCAGCAGTAACATTCCAACCATAACCACAATGAGATTCAAGGACACCGACCGGAGTAGGCTGACACCTGGGCCAGATATAGACAATCTCAGACTTTTTTTTTTGTGAAAATAATGTTTTTAATATGTGTAAAGTATTGAAATCACCAAACCACCCACCTTTGAGATGAATTTTTTTTCATAAACTAGTGCATCAAAAAAGTTTTTAAATATTAAGGGTTATTTTTAACCTAGAGCAACAATGTTTTAACAACTTAATATACAGGTCCTTAACATATGAGGCTAGAAAAACATATTAAAAATCCTGTAAATAACTAAAGAACATTAGACCATGTGTAATAAAGATAAAAAATATTGAAACAATAATGCACATCATTAAATTATCAACAAGATATTTACACAAAAACTGTTACAAACCCTTATTCCTTTTATTCATTTTTATCACATACATACTTTTAGTTATACCTACTTGAGAATAAAACATTACTAAGTTTAGTACAAGTAAATTTATAAACAGGCAGTCTTCTGCTTTCATACATTCAACTTTCACATGTTTTAGGCTTTCATACATCAGTCATTAGAACACATAATTCAACATTCACACAATGGATTCAGACTTTCATACAGTACCTGATAAAATAAAACCAAACTCACTTTTCCAGCCAGTAAACATTATCAATTAAGCATGATTTACTGAATATTAACTTTTGTTTTAATGTTCCACAGCAGTTTTCAAATCATTACGTATGTATCAAACAATGCATACATGTCGCACAGTAACGTAAAACCACCTTTTCATTGTAATTGGTGGTCACTGAATGGTTTACACAGATCCCTGTTCATAACATGCAAGTGCATCATTCAACTTTCATATACTCAGCTTTCAAACACTTTTCCAAGAACACATTATGTATTAAAAGAGAGAGCTGTTTGTAAAATTTACACTAAACAATTTACAAATTTGTGATACCTAAATAACACATTGCGTGTTTTAAATTATTTAAAAAAACACCTACAAACTTAAAATAAAATACAAACATTGATTAAAATTAGCATTTGTATAATATTTAATTAATGTAGTCAATTTCACCCACCTGTGTACCTTGCAGTGCACCTATAGCTATCACACCCATGCTGTACAACAATAATGCCAACATAATGGGGCTAAATGCAGTATCCACTTTCTTTGCAAACCTGAAATAATGACAGATTGGTTTCTTATAATATGTATTGTATGACAATTATGGACGAAGAAGTATGTTTTAGTCATACTATAGTATACATATTCAAACTGTTCAGTACAACTCTTCAACAATTACAATTGTAAAGTGACAGTTGCATCAAATTATATACTTAGAAAATAAAGTACAGAAAACTGAACAATTGTGTATTTTTTAATTATTTGAAGATATTACTGTAGTATTCACAAAATAACTTTTAAAAAATTAGTTACACATATAAACCTGAAAATAACATAAAATGTCATATTTCTCAGCAACAAAAAAAGTAAAACAATTTGTTAGCTTTGCTGAAATTTTGTTTTTGACATGTATCCAATGTACCACGAGCATTACTCACGTGATAATATTAATGTGATGTTTTACAAAATTTTTGAGATGATGTAGAGCATGGATGTTTAGAGCTTCTTGTTGAAGATCTGTTTTTCCATTTGCAAGTTGTGATGCTAGCACAACAGCATTCCCATTTCCTGTCTCGCTGTAGGTCAGACTACTTGCGAGTGACTCTTCTGCCACTTCCTGTAACCTCCTCAGCGACGTCAGTAAGACCTTGAACTGGGCTGCCAATTGCATGAAGAAAGCCACACACACTGCATCAAAGCTGCTCACACTCATGCAGAATAAGAATAGGCTGACTGCCTGTAAGCAGTAAACTACTTCATAGTTTGGTGATGACTGATAATCAAAGAAGTATTCTGTCAAGAAAGGATGAGGACGCCACCCAGTGGGGTCAACCCCTGAAATCCAGGCTGTCGCAACTGGAGACAAGATACAGGTTAAGAATATTTGAAATATGAAGAAGTAGACAGATATGGACATAACACGAACGTAGTGATTTGTCTTTCCAATGACATCCGAACACTCAGCAACGAGACATGGTGGCCATTGGTAATCCTATAACACACAACAATCATTGTAAACAGAACACTTAAAAGTAAATATGTAGTACAACACAACAGGTAACCAGTTATGTTAACTTACTTGAAAGATAATCACAAACACAGTATGTATGTAACAGCCCAAAATTATGACATTAACAGCACCATCAGAAAAATTTACAGCAATTTTCTTCTACTTATGTTTACAGTTACAAGAAACATTTAAAACTACAGTATGTAATTCACCTTTGTTAGTCATACACATTTGCATACACTCAACATGCATGTGTTTACGCGTATCTTCATACAAAGGCATGCACACTGGTTGAAGACAATTATGTCCATCTATGTTCATTAAAGATGCAATGGTACAGAACATATAAGAACACATCAAAAATTGTATTCAAATTTTTTTATGGTGTGCAAAATCATATGACTGAACGTCAATGAATAAATCTGAGGGCAAAATATTTTCTTTGTGAACTATACAAAAATTTTTGTCTAACATTACGTACGTTTCATTACAAAATTAAATATTTAAAATTTGGACAGTGAGAAACTTTGTTATTACTGAAGTTAGGTGGATGAATGCAAGAAAGTAGTTCATTACAAGATTAATATAGTTTTAAAAGCAACACCACCGAAATATTTTCAACTGTTTATCTAGTTTACGGCAGTGAAATGTGTGGCGTATTAGGGCATGCGCTAATCCTACCAGCCAAGGAATCTGAGGGTATGTCAAAGTGTTGCCTGAAGAGAAAAAAAATGTTCCGTTATCTTAATTGACTGTCATTACAGTTTTTGAGTGAATTACATAGAAATTTTTTTTACATTATATTGGCAAATGGGCTATTTTTGGGTTATCAGTGCTTCCCAATTATCGGTGTGTTGCTCAACTTTAACTGGCACAGACAATCTGGAGTTTACTGTACACACACTTGCACAAGCGTGTGCACACACACACACACACACACACACACAAACATACAAAATACATATGTAGGTTGTCCACAATAAAAAAAAAGCTCTTTTGAAGACTGCCTTGTCAAGAATAATGAACAAGAAATATACTTAACCACACAGCTTTAGATAATGTTTGAGAATGATGACATCAATAAAGTGTTTGCTACATTCACTGCTATGTTTCTATTAACAAGTGATAAACGGATACAAGTTAGTTGTTTGAAAGGGAAATAACATAAACAGGAGGATTATTCTGTAACTATTCAGTCTCTTCTACAAACTTTGTATTAAAACAGCTGTCGTGTCAATATCTTTAACCAAAAAAAAGTTGTATTCTGTGATTCAAAATAGTGCCGGACTAGAGACATGTGTTGCAAAAAACAAATGAAATTGACATTATTACTTTTAATCTGATTTATAAAAGAAAAAAAAAATTTGATTTATAATTTTTTGTAACAAAACTTAAGTACTGTAATTAGTATTTCAAAACACACTGATAAAAATGAAGAATGAAATTTAGTAAGATGTGTCAAGAGTTTTCTCAGCAAACACCACAGTGTTGCTAAGCCTATTGAGATTCTGGTAAAGAGAGATGTTAGAGAATACGACATGCTGTATCGTTGCCATTCTTGAAAAGGCATTCACAGGTGACCATCTTAACCAGAAGTGAAGTTACAGAATAGACTTAACGGCTTCAAACGTGATTACTTTAATATGAATTGGATGCCCCTAAATAATGTTTAGAACTAAGTCATGTTATAAGAGATGCAGAGAAAAGTAAAATAATACAATAAATTAGGGTAGGAGAGGCTAGAAAATACACTGAAAATCAACACAAAAGATTTGGTCTGTGTGGTTCATAATCTGCTTTGACGTAGCTTCAACTGGCACAGTTTACAAAATATACTCCACTCACTTTGGCCTGCATGTGTGTGAAAACAACAAACGTAAACTGCTGCACCATTCATAACGTTACACTGTTATTTTCCTTTTTTTTTTTTTTTTTTATTATTCAAATAAATACCTTCACTGTTTACTGACCATTCTCCTTCACAATCACAAGCTCACTTACAGGATAACTATCACTTGTTGAAAGTTGTGGGCACACGTACTGTGTGGCAGTGATAGGCAATATGTGTGACTATGGTATTCATGGATCCACCCTGGAAAGAACGAGCGAAGTAAACTGCAATTCCCTGTGACATACGGTTGACCTACTTCATCAACCAACTGATGTCTCATACACGAGCTCCTGGGAGAGACATCAACAAGACACTGGAATGAAATGGCCTTGGTGGCATGCACACATAATGAATTCAGTACCATGGCCTCCTGGATCATCCTGCTTGGCCCACCTATATGCTCGTAGATGTCGCAACGTGTGATTTGTTGCAAATATCAAAGACCACAACTTACGTGTTGATTTTCAGGTATTTCCCAGCCTCTGCAACTCTAATTGTGATGGATTAATATTACTCATCTCTGCATCCCCTACATGACAAAGCTAGTATAATGGTAGTTAGTTAATAAAATGCAAAAATATAGAACCTGATATTTGTACTGCTCAAAAATGCTTTTCCTGTTACACAATCTACACAAACTATAGTTCCACAAATCTATAAAATATACTGTTACAGTTAACCATATTGGAGAAGATCTTCTCTACAAAAAAATTAATGAAAATTTGATTCCACCAGTAGCCACTTTAAATTTTACCTCAAACTCCCTGAGATCTGTAAAAAGTTGCAACATTTCCTTGCGATTATAAAGGTAGTAGACGAACCGCACAAGACACGACAACACGCCCACTGATAAAACAATGTTGTTAATGATAGCCTCAAAATCACCCCAATCTCTAACCATCCCAGCCACATTGACAATCAGCATGATGATGTGTAATGCTAATACGACAGCAGAGTACAACTGGTATAAGATCAGCTTCCACGGAGCAGTCGTGTCCGGTTCCATCAACCCAAATAGTCTAAGAAAGAAAATGTTCAAACTCATATCAATTAATGGCTTCTGCTTCATTTGATGCAAGGACTCATTTACCATTGTGGTGACTACTTGTTTCTTCACACTTTCAGTCAGATATATAAGACTACCGTCGCTTAACAAACTTTTGTACATTAATTTATATTCCATTCTGCCCCTCCCCCCTCAACTTTGAGTGGTCTTATAAGTTACTTTGAAACTGTTTATGTACACCAAGTAAATAATTAACCAAATACTCAACTTGAAAGGGTATCGGCATACAGAAGAGAAAACATCAAATGGAATAAAATAGCTCTATGTGTACTGTAAGTTTCCTGGCTGAATAGTTAGAATTCATAACGATGTTTGCTGAAGGCAAACTGTTAGAACATACATTTTGTTTATTTAAAAACTGTGTGCACTGTACGTGCCATATTTATTGCAACATTCATCAAAGAGGATCACTCGTCAGCAAACACGCTGAAATTCTCTTTTCAGGAAATAGGAGGCTCAGTCGGACTGCAGTCAATTATTTATTTACAGATGAACACAAAATCAATACCAAGAAGTTACCAGCATGAATAATGAGCCTACATTCCTCAATGTTGGTACAAATTAACCCAAAAAGTTACACAGCTCACATTAAAACCTTCCTCTACACAATTACTAACATTTTTATAATTTGACTAATTCAAACTTTGAAATTACTATAGTTTAAAATCTTGAATTGCTGCAGAACAATAGCAGAACAAAAATGGTAGTGTTCACTTGCCAAAATGAAGTATAAATATACAGAGTATTATTCTAACAATGGAGCATTCTCTTGAAATTTAACTTTAAGCCTTCTCAATGACTCAGGAATCATCATTATCATCGTTATAGTTATTATCACTGTTGGCCAGTACTTAAATCATAAATAAATAAAAATAAATAAATCATCATCACAGTTTTAAACAAAAGCAAGAATATATTTCAGATGAAAGCTGTTATTCAAAATGAAAACTTAACATTACATTTCATGCTGTAACTGAAAATATACGTTAGATTAAAACTACTGCATTGTTCCAAAATAAGACATAACATGTTTATTTACTCATATTAATGTTACCGTCCAAAATTATTGACTATAAATTAATAAAAATACCTACTAAATCAAAGCTTGGATGTCAAACCAATAGAATATAACACTTGGTCAAAATTTGTTACATAGTTCCAGGAATTTACATAAACGATTTACTTTGTCCTACCATCTCTGGCCCTAGGAGCTAATCAGTTAACAGCCCGGACCGATTCACTGCCACGTCGAGAGTTACACGTTTGTTGTTTTCAAAGGAAACGTGCAGACGCAGTAATTTAAACATCAAGGCAGCAACTCTTGTAACTAGAGGGTATTGTGGTGCTTATGTCTGTTTGATTAATTATGTCATTTTAAGTTATAGTGTCAAGGTTTATGGGCTTCACACGTAGGGTCAAAGTTGCCTACATCGTGTAATCATGTTAAGGATCTAAATTAGCATTTTGAATTTGGCAGTTATGTAATGCTAGCGCTGCCCACATGTGTGTTGTGCAGCCAGCGTGCAAAACGCTCATCCCAGTTATTCTTCAGCATTCAGCGTGGCAGGTTACGTTTACACAAGGGTGCTACGTAGTGTGTTTAACTGATCACCGTCTTTCTGCTAGCATCAATAATTTTGGAACCTTTTTTTCACGCTCCCTCTCTCGTGCACGCCATCACTCAGTCCGCAGTGAAATTTAGCTGTTTTGATCAATACTTAAACTAACGTGTAGCTGCCGGCTTAGGCAATTGGTTCATAACCCATGTGAGCGTGGGTTACCTCAACTTTGCAATTTTTTCAGACGTCGTGGGTTTAATTTTTTATTTCTTCCTCACTTGTGAGAAGCTCTAATTATTTCGCTCGTGAACCGTTGCGCTCCTGTTAAACAGCGCTGAAGGAAGTGTAAAACGGCACGTGTGAGTTTGTAACTTACTTTCTGTATCGAAATGTGACAGAGTAAATGTCTGAAACGTAAGCCTCTTTCATTCCATGTGTGTGTGTGTGTATGTGTGTGTGTGTGTGCGTGCATGTGTGCGTGCGTGTGTGTGTGTGTGTGTGTGTGTGTGTGTGTGTGTGTGTGTGAGCCATGAATCTGGCCTGGACAGAGAGCAGAAGAGGGTAAGTGTCGACACAGTCCTGAGGTACAGCCATGTGGGCATTAATCAGCCTGAGATTCAAGCTCCCAACTCAGACTGTGTAATTCCTTCAAAATACAATAAATGTGAGACTAATATTTATTTACAATATTTGGGTAATAACAAGAAGTAAAAAAACTTTATGAAGGTTTACTTTTACGTGTTGCACTAATGTGAGTGATATTAAAACCCCACGCCGAACATGTAAGCCAAACAGCAAACTTTTCTAGCCAAGAATTATGCCACACTGCAGTACAAAATAATTTGGAATAAAAAATTTATGTTTATCCAAACTGTGTTCTGAAACATTTAACATAATGTCTCAGAAACAACATTTTATTAACTCTAGACGGAGTATACTTTCTAAGATGCCGCACAGAACTGTTTTTAATTTGGAATTAAATATTGAAACTTCTTGTACAAAAACCTGTTTTCACGGTGAGTTATTTAATGCCATATTCATATGTTGGTTGGTTAAGAGTGAAATGGCTACCAAATTCAGCTCTTGTACCCAACTTATCTGAGTTGGGAATGAGCTACGCATAAACAAGCTAATGGAGGCAAGTGTGCGTAGGCAGGAAAGTATGCCCAGTAACATTTATTACTAGTTACTAAAACTGGTGTAACATCTGAAACACTAGTAATGCAGGGAGTTGGAAAAGAAGTAAGGTGACTGAGTAGCGAAGGTTCCTTTTTGTATTCAGCTAATTATTTAGGTAAGAAACTTGTTTTCATTCTGTAGACAAATAAAATTTTTTTGATGTGGTTAGACAAGAGCTTGAACATTTGAAAGAGGCTACATAAGCAGTGTCCATCTTGTGAAATTGTTCTTTCTAACACTATTTTGTAAACTAATATGGCAGGCGGGCAAGTTTGCAGACAGAATTGTGATTATGCATCAGCTTCTACTCTTAGGGAGTATCTCGAGCTGATGACTCTTTTTATAATATTGCCATTCCTGGCCTGAAGCGCCTTAATGGCTGATGAATACACCAGAGTACGCCAAGGAGAAACTAAGTACATTCTCTCCACAGCCATAGAGGAACAGATATTGACACTTTCCTACCTACCACTGCTGTTGAGTTGACCTCTATATGATTAAAAATGCAAGAAAAATGTAGTGTTATTTTAACAATGCAATATAGCTTCGTACTGCCAGTGCTCCTAGCGGCAACGACATGAACTTACTACTCGTAGTTCCACTTAACGCAATGTAAAACAACACCAGAAGGCCAGTGATGTCAATCAGTCATATGAGGGTCAATTTTCAACTCCAAATGTCCAGACCTGTTCCTCTATGGCAGTGATCCTTCCTACACGAACTGTCTCAGTCTAATGGAACGCGTAGAGATCGACAGCATTTACTCTCATCACAGACATGCTACTAGTGACATCTCGTGTAGTAATTTGCTGTTTGCCAGCATTCTGAAAATCTACCACTGTCGACATCTGTTACAGAATGTTGAACTATTGTTCATGAAAGTGCTCTCAAGCCAGAAAAAGTGTAAATATGAGACGAAACCACTCTCGAAGGTAAACATTTTATGCGTGAGTTTGTGTCTCTATAAGAAAAATTAAACTGTAACAAGACATTGCTTTAAAAATGGTATAATTAGTCGGTAACTATAACATACTGGTCAGGAAATCAAAGTTTAGGCATTACGCAGTTACACACTATGCCATTAGGCATTATGCTGTTAGGCTCTGCACCGGGCATTGCACCATTAGGCACTGTGCTGATAGGCACTATGCCATCAGGCACTGCACTGTTAGCAATGCACTGTTAATGTCGAATTAAAAACAGTGTGTCACAGTACATACAGCAAACTAAGTGAATGGAATTGTTTTAAGCAGTGAAGTTTCTTTGAATGATTCTTACAATGGAAAGTCATGATTAAATAAAATATTTTGAACATACACCATTTGCAGCACTACGCTGTTTTAAGAAAACATGAATGAGACAAAATGATCAAATACATTAGCTGAGTTTAGTTAATTATGCATATGTTGATTACAGCCAGATTTTAATTTTATTGTTTCTAATTTAATTATTTTCTGACCTCAGTCTTGGTTTTCTGGGACCACATGGTGCTGCAATAGTCTATGTCCAAAATATTTTGTTTAATCACATATTACCATATTATGATGAGTTGACAAGCCAGGAATTTGATTGTATACTAAGACATGTATACTAAGACACCATAACTTTGATGGAAAGAGCATGTGGTCGGCCAACATGGGGTAGTTTCATTTTGCCTTTTTGTTGTGTATGAGAACTACACAGCATGCAATCCTGAATCAATACTGTGATTTTCTGCATAGAAAAATATTTCTTGATTAAAATAGAAATTGAACTCAGGACCCCGTGACAGTATCGGATGCCCTGACCTCTGTTGGTATGTCATTTTAATATACTAGCATTTCAATTAAACTACACTGTAAAATGCTTTTGCCGCTAAAAAAGTAACTACAATAATTAAGTAGTAAGTGAACATTAGGAATTTTAATGGTATTTTTTTAGTAAGAAATGCAATCAATTATTGTTGTGTTTCTATTTTAAGTATTTTAATTTTATCACTGTTATAGACAATTTCCGGCTTACATTATCGCTGTGGAAAAGATTTAAGTAGTAAATGTTTATTACTCACACATAATATTTGTTTTGTCTACTACAAAAACAAAAACAAAAAAATGCATGAATGTGAATGGTTTCAGTTTATTCCATCATCTGGTTTCAGGTCGACACAACTATGTTTCTCATTTAGAAAAACTTATTTTGGAATATTGGTCGGAGGAGTTAACATAGGACAGCGGCACTGTTGTTGAGCCCATTACAATACATGTTGGAGACGTCGATGATGACAACAATGAGGACTTGTCTGGTAGCAGTGACCTAAAACCTCTAGCAGTTCCTCTGGAAAGTGATAGAGACCCACAAAATAATAGTACGGAACTTGAAGACCTGTAGTCAGTCGTCTGCAATTTTTCAAAACGGTCTTCAGAGCATGATGAGGAATCTTTTATAGAATTTGTCTCTTTGAAGTCTGGCTTCTAAAAAAATTAAATTTTTAAACAATCATTATTTAATATATAATGAATCATTTAATGTAGATTATGTCTTAAATTAGTTCAAGAATGCTACTGTAGTGAAGTGTACATTAAAACTTATGTAATGTAACTGTGGAATTTCTCTTTAATAGAGTGTCTCCAGTGTTATTCACCAAAACCTTGAAAATGTCAATAGTATGACATACAGTCCCACTATGACTGCTTTACTTTCAGTAATGAGCTTAGTAGGTGTGTGGAGTAGAGTTTTTTTTCTTAGGCTTTCAACAGTTAAGTTATTTTAATAACCAATGTTTGTGAGAACCCTATATTCTGAAGATACTGTTGAAAAAGTTTCTGCATACGACCATGAACTTGTATGAGCCTGTGTCACGCACATACTATATTTTCGAAAATAGCTGACTTATCATAATGAATTATACTAAACTCAAATCTTGAATGTTAAACTTCTTTTATACAAAGTCTGGTTATAATCTGTCAGTCCTAAATACTACATAAAATCTATACCTAATTATTTATTCATGTCATGTTACCTTTTAAAATGGCAACCCTACACGTATAAAATATGCTACTTTTAATGTTGAGATGATAAACGTGAAGCGTTGCAGGATTAGGGGTTCACTACAACAGTAAACAGATACATATTTTAAATTTTGTATGTATTAATAATAATCATATTTATTCCTTTGTCATTATTGAAGAAGGCTTACAGTAACAATTAGTTAAAATTTTAGAGAATATTGGACTGAAGGACATTTTTGAATCAACTTAATTATAGTAATGTTTGTATAGGTCCTTCAGGATAAATGAGCACTAAAAATTTTACCACTGAAAAATATCACTAGCTATTGCATGCAACGCAATTCAACATTAACTACAGTACCCTTACTGCTTGTATGGTTGGCAGTGAAATTGCGCAATTTAATTCTGTGTATTTTACTATTTATGTAAATACAACAATACTGAAACAAAATCAACTGGAATCGACAAAATTATATTTTATATATTTAATAAACTTTTTTTATCAAACTATATACATACCTACTGACTGCACAATTTATACTCCATTTCATATAAGTTTAGTAAAATTTGACAGATACTTATGGGCAGTAATTTTTAAAATTTTATTGTTTGCGGCACAATGTAAGTCAAACTTTGCAGTGTCTCGCATTTTGCCACAAATCACATAATGTAAAAAACTATTGCCCATTAGTAGCTGTCAAAATTTATCAAACTTATATGAAACAGACTATATCTTACACGCGCAAACATCAAGTGACGTGTCCAGAGATATTAGACATTTCCAGTCGTTAGCCGTTATGCGTGGAAAGACACAAATTGGCTGAAAACAGAACTTTAGCAGGGCTTTTTCTAGTGCTCACTTTATCCCGTACTGCCTATAGCTATATATTGCAGATGTGTTGCGGAGGTTTTAAATTCAGTTTGGTACAATTTTTTTTACTTAAAAGAGAGGAAAGGGGCAAAGCTAGCCAGACAAGAACAGTAGTAGCGAGTAGTGGATGATTCCCACACACCTTATTTGGCAATGTTCATGAATCAAAATCACAGTTAGCTAAGGTGAAGGTAGTGTGACAAGCCACTGTGAGGAGTGTGGGGGAAGGTTAGGTTGAGCGTAGGCATTTTCTTGTTAGATTAAGTTGATATCTCTGTAAGGTAGGACTCAGACACACACTGGCTATCATGCCTAAGAGAACTACAAGAGGAGATGGTAAGTCACAATTTAACATGTGAGGCAAGCCGCCATAAAACCTTTTATACCAATTCACGTATTTTTTTTGCCTGTACAAGGCTGCTGAGAATGTGGGGTGCATGGCACTTCCTTTCTTGAGTTCTAGCTGCTAGTTATCTGTGTGTGTGTTGTTTTTATTCTGACTTTAGCTGAGAAGCAGCAACGTATTAAACTTCACTGAGACGTTGCAAGGTACAAAGCTTCACACAGAGAGAACAGAAATATGCCATAATGTTACAGCCAACTGAGAAATCAAATAAGGAACTTATAAGTGACTAGTTTTTCTTTTATTCACTATCATTCTGTCAAACCAAATTAACAGAACAGTGTTCCCAAAATGTTTAAAGAAACTGTATTAAATGTTGTGTATGTCAGATGACCTAAGTACAATCTGTGTGCTGATTATCTGTTTCGTTACTTAACTGTGATACCTTTTTTTTATTCTACAATAAAACCTTTGATTCACGAGTCTGGAGAGTACAGGAGTGATTTTATAACACAGCCTCAATATTACGATGCTACAAACAGCCAATTAATGCAACTTACATTTAACGAGACTAAATTTTAAGTAAATGGTTATTTTTTTAGATCTCGTAAGTCATGTTTGTAATGTTAAGGGCAGATTATCCATTATTTTCTATTATTAGCACTGTCAAATAATTCTACTAACAACAATATGCATTGTCATATTATATTTTACTGTCTAAATTATAATGTTTACCTACTACAGAGTACAACCGTGTTCACACAACAGTCAAACTCACAAACTCCAATATCTTGCACTCCTACAACAACTGTACTACAAACGGTACACAAACAACATACAAATTTCTCTGTCCTTTTCACATCTACAATAATTTTTGTTCCTATCATCTGGTACCTAAGGCCATTTTACACTACTATTGTTGAGTATAGATGCCTCAACAGGAAAACTCTTGAGACGCTCACTCTCGATGCTGCCCTCACGAGATTATCTGCAGTTTCCTGAAACCTTTTCGCTGAGCTCCCCACA
Source organism: Medauroidea extradentata (assembly GCA_003012365.1). NCBI lineage: Eukaryota > Metazoa > Arthropoda > Insecta > Phasmatodea > Phasmatidae > Medauroidea > Medauroidea extradentata. The sequence continues at coordinate 13,119 of PNEQ01088036.1, read as the reverse complement.
ACTGTCACTGTTATTAGAACTCTACACCTCTCCAACCATGTCACAAACAGCAGCCACTTCTACTGGACTGAATTCTCCACAACAGTCACTATAAGTCACTCTCTGTACCTTCTCTACTGTGGCACAGCAGTCGACCTTGATGGAGTACCTTCCCTTAGTACACATTTTGGCCAAACTACTCTTGCCCCTATTGTACTGCACTCCACACTGGTCTGCAGGTACCTCACTTGGATGTGATGCAGAAACCGATCTGAGCTGACATGAGTGACAATTAAAAATACCTTCTCCCATACCTAGTACGCAGTAATGGAGTGATCCGAGTCTGTCGACAACAACACCTCTGTCTCATTTGATCACTCCACGGCACAGACTCTAAAACGTGCAACACTGCGAAGAGCAAAATGTTCCGACCTGTGTCGTGGTTGAAAAGCATAAAGTGGCTGGTAGTTAGCAACTCCGTTATGTACTGAAGACTTGACTGACCATTTGTTGTATGTCATTCATGTGGTAAAGTTTTAGAACTCTGTCTGGCTCTAACCATTTCAGAAGACTGTGCACTGCAAACCATCAATGTAATTTGTTTATAAAAGCTGTACTACTATGCTTGTAAGTTCACTCACTTCAGGCATTTTGTATAGCTTTCCACCGACTCCAGGAACTTCATCCCCAGGAAGGAGCCAGCAGTGTCCATTTGTATCCTTTGCCACAGCTTGCTAGGCTATACCAATTGCAGAAAGACATATTTGCCTGGCATAGACTTCTCCCGAAAGAATGAAGCTAACAAAGCTGTTACCTTTTCCAACATTTCACTCAAGTTTCCCACATCCAAATACGTATCAGGAACAACCTTGTTAGCACTCTTAGCACGGATTGCCTAAATGAGAGGTAATTTCACTGAACCCTACTCTCATGGAATTTACGGATTCGTTCAAGTAAATTTTGTAAAAAGGAGAGCATTTTTGAAGAACAAAGAATAAATTATTAACGTGCCTTTATACACTTTAAAGTACATTTGCTTTCATTAAAATGTTTTGACTGTTTTCTGCTGTTTTTTAAATTACCATCAGTCAATGTTGAATTTTTTAGCCAATTATTTATACATATATCAAAATGTAAACTACTTTCTGTCTATGACATTTTGGGTGAGCCATTCAATTTTTAATTCTCATACAGCATACTCTCTACACTCAGTAAGTTAAACTGTAGTGCTGCGGCTGTTCAAGTGCTTATTAAAATTGTCACATTAACAATTTAATTTTTAATCACATGTCTCATTAACACTACCAGATACATGACAAAATGCATCAAGTTGGTACTTAATAAGCCAAAATCGAATTTATAATTAGTTTGCCCACGGGTATTGAGAGAGCAAGATCACGCTAGTATCAACTCTTATCACACAAGACATCTTGACATGGCAGGTCCTCACATCATATAAGGGGATGTGTACTGGTAACTACTGACATACACAACGGATTGACAGTTGATAGAGTCTAGTTGTAAACATGGTACAGTATCATTGAAATAAGGAGGAAAGCCACTATTCTCAAAAAACAAAATATTTTATAGTCATAAAATTGTTTTTATTTTTTAGTGTACCAAAGATGTCGCTAATTTTCTATTTAAAAGCCTTATAACTTTTAACACGTAGCCATTAACATCTAATTTCAGCATAAATTACTTCACTTCAGTAAATCTGTTGGTTTATATCAGGTATATGCTCACGAAATCATGCAAATGTTGACTATGACATGCCGTTATGTGAGTACTATTCATGATAAATATTTTCCATACTAGAAAAACTTTGATACTAGTAACGTCTACAAAACTAACATTATATCGTACAAATTTATAGAAATGGATTTCACAAAAGAACAGTCTTAAGTTTCTGAAAAAAAAAATTGCATTGCGGCAGCGCAGTTCACAAGAATTGAGATGATTTTGTGACTGTGATAAGGGGGTTGAGACAAATGTGTAAGAGACATAATATTTTGTATATTGTATGGTTATATATCTCGTTATTTGATACGTGTCCGTTTTGTAAATTTACCGCTGGGAGGATTTTGTAAGTACGGTGAGGTGTGGGTGCGCGCGCAGCTGATGCGTCGAACAGAGTGTGTGGCGTGTGACCGCGAGCATGAACAGAAGTATGTAGACGGTCAACGACGAGAGACGAGTTGGGCATAGTAGTCAAAGCCACATGGATGAATGTAAACGACCTGACCAGATAGTGAATAAAATAATTTTTGTAGAACGTAGGTGTAGTGGCTAAGGAAGCCCTTTGCATATTTGTGGTTCAACTATTTGTGGTTTGGCAAGTTTTAAGGACAGCCGGCAAGAGGACTACTCAACAGTTAAGGGCCAAAGGATTTTGCCCGTGAAGGATCATCCAAGAACGCCTTCGACAACAGAAGAGTCACCACTGCAGCCGACGTGCGCTGCGAGCCGCCGACGACGTCAGAGTACAAGACGACGGGCACACTGGACTGAAGGAACTACTTATTACTAGGTATGCGTCGACGCCCCTGAGTAGTGCATTACAACAGTTTGGCACGGATATTAACTTTTAATAATAGCTTCAGTGATCTATTACCCTCAAAAGTCAGATTCTAAATGTGTAAGCCGCCACTATAATACTTAAAACGTCTTCCCATAGTGTTGTAAAAATAACTGTATGTGATTGGATGATTAAATTTAATTGTAACGTAACCCAGCAATACCGTTCAAAAATGATTGATCTGTGTAATCCTCCGTTCATTTATATATTGTGTAAATTATGGTTACTACTGTCTCAACCTTTAAAACAGAGAGAGGCAGTGTCGACACCACCCGATTCCACCTAGAACGGGGGGTTTCAGGGTGATGAATCACAGGTAGAAGGAAGGTGAGTAAGGACACATTTTCCGCCAGCTCGCTGTGCCTCTGAGCGATCGTTACGGATACAAGCTTATCAGTTCCTTCCCACGCCTGCTTCTCCCCCCTCCACTCATTTCTAGTGCATCATTCTTCGTCTCTAATTGCCTACTACCCATGCTGAAAGTATATGTTGTGTACGTACGTTCGGATACCGACAGAAATTCACTTTGAATTATTGGAAGTGAAAGGTTGTGTAGTACACCTGACATTACTTGGTACATGGTGAAGCACAAAAATGCCACCTGTTTTGATGAAACTGAAGTGGCATATTTTGCATAGTCAGGCTAGGGAAATGGTGCACAATGTATTAATGTTTATAGAAGAAGAAGCAAGAAACTGAATACACAGCATTCCAGTCGAAAACGTGCAAGTTCGCACAGCATGTGCTACAGGTGTCGGAGTGAAGTGTACGGAAAATTAAAAAAGAAGCAAAGTAAGGCGGAACGTCATTTTTGACACCAAATAAACAACCTAACAGGGGGGAACCTGTTACTACATTAGATGATTTTGACCTCTGTGCTGTAAGGATTGTATACGATTTCTACAAAGCGTGCTCCGACAGTTGAAAGAACATATACCGTACTAAAAGAAGTCATAGATTTTAAAGGCAGCACGAGTATGAGAAGGATTTTTGAGAAACCTTGGTTTCAAGTGGGGAAAAAAAAACAAAAAGATGTTTCCTTTTCGAAAAAAGTGATATTCAAGAAAAATTAATAACCCACTTGTTAGCTATAGCGCACTTCAGAGAAGAAGGCCGCCCCATTATCTTTATGGATGAGACCTATATTTTGTCGTCACATGTAACTGGGAAGTCGTGGAATGACGGTAATGAAACGTGTTTCCACAAGCCACTGTCTAAAGGAGAACAACTTATAATTGTGCATGCTGGCGGTGACAATGGATATGTTAAAAAATGCTATGTTGATGTGGAAGTCTGGACAATCCACTGGTGAATATAATCTGCGAACGAGCAACACAAATTACACAAAGTTGTTACGAGGAAAAATTATAACTAATCTTCCTGACAAATCTGTTCTGGCTATCGATAATGCTCCATATCATTGTGTCCAGACAGATAAAGTGCCACTTCCAATAGTAAAAAAGACGACATAATACAGTGGCCTTATGAGCGCAACATACGATTTTCAAATGATATGCTGAAACCTGAAATGTATAAACTCATTCACATGTACAGACCAAGCACAAAACGTACCTTGTAGACAACATAATGGCTTCTAATGGCCACATAGTGCTTTGACTTCCTCCACACCATCCGGGCTTAAATCCTATTGAATTAATTTAGGCTCAACTGAAACAGTTCATTGCATCTAGAAACAGTTCTTTTAAAATGTCAGATGTCATTACATTAACCTTAGAAAAATTGAACTCAATTGGTCAGAGCAAGTGGAAAAATGTGCCGACAGTGAAGACGATTCTAGTGACGGCAAACACAGCAACAGCAGTGGTTTGTCTCGGATTGAGGAGCTACACCACTGCTGATAAAACAAAGTTAAGACAGTAAAATGGTTTCTGTGTTGAATGGAGCATAACACAGTACTGCTCCTTGTGACGTGTCTTCCCCTCCCCTGGAGCATGTGTTCCCTTCCCCTCTCAATCTGTTTCCCGCATGACATTACTCAGACGCGCAGCGGCAACTATATATTTTATGTACTAGACAGGGTTGCCCATACACCCCCTCCCCTTCAACAACTACTCATATGGTACACATATATGCTACACACAATGTCATTCTACATTCCTTGTTCACTGTGTATGATCATAACTGCAATTTTCACAAAAAATTAAATGCATTACATCTGTAATTTTTTGATTGGCTCAGTTCACCAAATTATATGTCAATATTACTCAGAAAATGTTTGTCAAATTGTTAAGGCTAGGTTTCACTAACCACATTGAATGTTATTATTTTTCACTTTTTTTTTTTTTTAATTCTGATAAGAATAATGTTTAATCAGTGACTATGCTATAAATTCTATTTACTTTGCACTACAGTACAGACATGAAGAGTGAGCTGGTAAAGTATAATTATGTTACAATCAGCAGGGCAAATTATTAACATAAAAATATTTGCCTGACTGATTGCAGCGTACTTACAAGCTAACAGCTAAATTGCAATGCCTGTACTGAAACACAAAGTATACAGAATTTGTAGTATAGTTACAGATTTAACATATTTCTTACCAGAATATCAAAAAAGGGAAAGAAAAATTTATTTAATTGGCAAATGTAAACGAGCCTTAACTCTTTCGCTGTGACATTCGACTAGAGCCGAATATACAAAATATTGCTAAACTGTGACATGCGACTTTAGCCGAACACAAAATAAAAAAGTACAAGGTTACTTACAAAAACCTGATTTTTTTGATTTTTTACACTACTTTGGCGTAGTTAAAAAATTTTATCCCGTAGCAAACGAGTTAAGTTTACTGGAGAGTGAGCACCAATCTTAATTGCTTAATTTCTTAAATAGTTTTATTTAAATAGCCTACATCCATTCCATCACAATAATTTATGTTACAATTGTAAACAATGATTGGCTGCTACATACCCAATCAGTTGAATGAAGCTTCTAACAGCCTTTTTGCTCTGTGATGGCCACATAGCATTCCTTAATGCATGGAGATAGTTCGGAGCAGTATCTTGAGAGTGTTCAAGGGATTCATTGCTTGAAGTGCTTGGCCACACACTCATACACTGCCAAGAGCGATGAGTGTGTACCAATGCTTGTTTCAAGCCATTAGTCCAGGCTACTTTTTTCCATTTGTCAAAAATCCAAACACGTATCAAAGTTGTCGAACCTTTTGGAGTAACACATTAAACAGAGCAATAGAAATATATTATACAATCAGCCTCAAAATAATTGTTTTAATTAAACATTTGAAATAATTTATTATAAAAAATTCAATGTATAACATCCATGACAATCATAGAAGACTGTAGGCTTTCACAGCCATTATCAATATAACAAATCTTGACTTTAAGACTGGTTGCATTAACCCAAACCAGTGTTTAAATCCTGACGATTCCAACTGATATGTAAGACAGAAGGTCTGTTACTGCAACCATGAAGAAATGGCTCCAGCGTTGAATTTAAAAATAGTCCATGCATATGGCTCAGTTTGTGTTTTTAAATCATGCCTCATATACATACTGTGGAAGTAAATGCTTCAAAGGTCAAAGTTAAGTGAAGTGAAAAGATTTTCGTCAGCACTCAACATCTAGGTCTTTAGTGCTGGTGAGGGGTAACAAGATACGAGTATGAAGTAGCGCCAGAATGAAGGGGCGGGGGAATCAGTAGATCCCCAAGAAAACCCCCCAACCAGCGGCATCGTCTAATTCACACATGCAAAAATCCAGGAACCGACCACGCCGGGAATTAAACCCCAACCGCCTTGATGAAAGGTGAGTACTCTAGTCAGTGCATCAACCGTAGCCCTGCGTCAAACTTTAAAAAAAATTTCTTACTTAAAAACATGTGAGAGTTGTAACAAAGAAATATAATAGTACTCTTTGTCTCAAAATGTCAACGTTAAAAAACATGTGTAACTGAAATATACCTGCAAGTTGCAACAAAGAAAAATACTAGTACTGTATATCCTGCAGGACTAAAAATGGTGTGAATAAAATTTTTGCATTTAACAAATTGTAGACAGTGAGTGGAATTCATTTCAAATTAAACAAACATACCTGGACCTTGATGGTTCAGATTGCCTCTATTTTTGGTATATAGGTTAAACTTATAAAATAAATTAAAAATACATTATTTTTATAGATGTATGATTAAAACTGCCAAAAATGTTTACCTTCAATGTTACTCAGCTGTATACCTAACAGAAAGGTGACGAAGATTATTATTTGAAAGTTCTTAAACATGGATTTCATATCATAAATCACAATACATATATTTTCATTTGAAAAATTTTCAAGTTATTGTATTACGAAAAAAAAAATTTTAAATGCCTCTTTATTTTGTGCTTAAATTATGGTTTATACAATTTTTAATTTCAAATATAGCTCTACATAATTTATTTGCTATATAGCCATATATGTTAAAAGATTTCTACAATGGGGCAAATTGCTAGTACTTATACAGGCAACAAACCTTAATTTTTTGGAACTATGTATTATATTTTAAAGATCTCTAATTTAGTTTCTAAACAGAAACAAAACATACAATGAAACAACTTGAAAACCACTGTCATTGGGTAGTTTAGGTTATAATTAGTGTCTTATATCTTATTACGCTAGTTTTAGTTTATTTACGAAAGTAGACAGTCCAACAGTAATATGAAGAAAAATAAATAGGACAAAAATACGTACTGATTGATTTTAAATATTACTGAAACTAAAGTTGTTGGATTTAATACATTTTAAGATGGCAGCGTGTATGGTTCAGATGATGAGGAGGCAGATGGCACCTCCCCACCCTGGACCAGCGATGGAACAATTAAATTCCTTAGGGAGCCAAGACGACAATCTAATTTCAGTTAATGTGTCTGGGTCTCACATCAAGCACCTGCCTCCAGGCTTGTCTTTCCTTTCTTCCCAGGAGGGTGGAAGCTGTGTAAACAACTGCCCCTAAGACCATGCAGCCAATCAGAGATGACTTCTGTTAGTACAGTTTTATAAAATATAATAATTGTAAGAAACTTACCATCCAATTTAAGGGTTTTACACAAAATGTACATATTCAATTGAGGAAAAATCATGCAAATAAATTGTGACGTGGTCGGTAGCAGAGGTCTTGTGGAGGTGGGACCTATGTAACTGGGAATTTGAGCTTATTAGCTGTTCAAAATGTGCGGAAAGACACGGGATCCCATAATAAGGGTGCTGAGATTACAAGAGAAAATAATGTAGGGTTGTGTAATATATGTTTATGATATTTACACCACATACATAGGTCTCTCAATGACCACATCACATATTAATAAAAAGAAACTATAGGCGGTTCGGGACAGAGCTAGCACTCAAATAAGCCCTGCCAAAGTTCTATTTTCAGTCAATTCATATATTTCTGCGCATAACGGCTGACGCTGGGAAATGTCTAACCTCTCTGGAAACATCACTTTATGTTTGCGCGTGTAAGGTAAAATGTGCAGTTGGTATGAACCGAAATAGTATGATAAAAAAATGTATTAATTATAAAAAAATGTATTAATTATAAAAAAATGCAATTATGTCAATTTCGGTTGCTATTATTTTAGTATTGTTGGATTTAAATGGGAACATGCGCGGAACTATATTGCGTAATTTCGCTGCCAACCATACAAGCAGTAAGGCAACTACAGAACATGTTGAATTATATACAGTAACGGCTAGTGATATTTTTCACAGGTTAAATTTTTAGTGCTCACTTTATCCCAAACGACTTAAACATACTCGCAAGAGTCATAGGGCTTTAATTTACTAACTGTTCTAATTGCTCTTTTCTTAAGTAAAAAAATATTTTTCCTGTTTGCTGACACAACCCAATATATAATATGACATCAGCAAATGAAAATACGCCATGAAGCATTGCTCCGTCTAAGACCAAGTAATCATCATGTGGTTTCATCAAATGCGTGGTAAGTTTAAATATTAAATGTATTACTACTGTATTTATTTAAGTTGCTTTCCATATTTTATACTTCACGCTGTACTTGACTGTAGGCTACCGCATCACATTGTCACAATATCATTCAGTATTTCACTTGGTTCTTATTAGGAATAAGTTAATGAAATCTTATAAATTGCTGACAACCAGCATTCTTCAAAATTATTTCATCCAACAATTCAACTACAACTCTTACAATTTTAAGATAATACCCCAACTGTGAAAACTGAGACATTTAGTATGTTATTAAGAAAAAAGGAAGGTATAAGTGCATGTGTACAGATGTTCAACTTACTTACTCATTTATCCCAAGATGGTACTCACTTTCCTGTACCTACTATAAGTTGCACACAAGAAGGAAATAAAAGACAGTAGCCAGCATATGTTACACAATTGTATGCCTTTAATTAGTCCAGTTTGAAATACAAGGTCACTGGTCAGGATACGATTTAAGCCACATTTCTGTAAGAGTGTGTGGGGGAGAGGAACAGTAACTAAGTGAAGGGAAAATATTTTGGTAAGCACATTATGCCACTGGTTTTCAGCGCAGGTGAGATGTGATACAAGTATGGGGCAGCATTGTAATGAAAGTGCTAGGGAAACTGAAGATGCCTGAGAAAACCAGCCGATTCGCAATTGTGAAAATGCAAGTTAACCCTGCCAGATATCAAACCCAGACTGTCTTGATGGAAGGTAAAAGTCGTGCTGTGCTACCCACGGCCCAACGAGAAGAACGGAAGGATATTTTAGTTAAAATATGTGTGGATTTTTAGAAACAAAGACCTTTAACTCTTAGGTTTACATCTATGAATACCTTTAGCACGTAACAACTGTTGGTGTACCTAGGTGTGTCGCACAGTCATCTCTGAGACCATGGAAATGTCCACTACAACAGCAAAAAAAATGTTAAAACAAAATGTAGTCTAGCTCCGTGGATAAACTCTGATTTCATTAATCTAGTAAAAAAACTCATTGACTGCCTGCACTATACCCTCCAACAAACCTGCTAGCTGAGTCTCACATGAGTATCCCTTTCTAAAGCCACGTTGGTACTCCTGAAGCCAATTCTTCTCGTTCATAATGTTCGCCATATATTGCACCATCAATCTCTCCATTACCTTCCCTGTACTCGATGTGAAACTCACAGGCCTCTAACTGCCGGGTTTCCCTTTATCCTCCCCTTATGTATATAGGAACAACTGATGCCTCTTCCCATTCCAGTGGCAAATTTCCCTGACCTAATAATCTCCCAAACAAATCTACCAGATACCTAGCCAGCTCTACCCCACCAAACTTAGGGGCTCCATTCTCAATGGCATCTGGTCCAGCTACGTTATTGTTCTTTAACTCCTTTAATGCTGTTTTTATTTTCTGCTCACGAATTTTAAACTTACGCAACCCAGCAACACAGTTAGTTTCCATGTTCCAGTCCTCCTTTACTTCGAACACCAACAAATACTGATTTTGTAGCATTTCTGCTTTATCTTTGTCATTAGAAGCTGTCCTGCCATCCGCTTCTTTCAATTGTGGAATTTCCTCTTCTCCACCCCTCACTTGCTTAAGAAAGCTAAACAATCTTCACCATTCCTTGCTCTTCCCTCCCTCCATTATGTTACCTAAATAATCATTTTTACCAGCTTGATAAATACTTCAGGCCTATAATTCCCTGCCCATCTGCTTCATACGTTCCCTGGCTCCTGCTATACCACCGCTTTTCCACTTTGCGTGCAGTTTCCTACATTTTCTCTTCAAACGTTGAATCTCCCTCCCATAATATGGTGGTGTTCCCATGCCCATATTGCCAAACCACCCTCTCTTTGCTTTGCTCTACCTTGTTCCTCCCCAGTTTTATATCTACAATAGGTCATGGTCACTTATTCCATCTAACACTACTGTAGGCCTACTAGCTATAGCACTCCCAGACCTAACCAGGATCACATCAAGCAAGCAAGGAACCAACACCCTCATCATTCCACCTCACAGGAGTTTCCACAGCCTGTATTAACCCCCTGTTATCTAACTGTGATGCCATTCTCTGCATCCTAGCACGCACTCCTTCCAAACCTTCATTCCACTGCATCCCTGGCATATTTAGGTTCCCTGCTACAATAACCCACTGTCTATCCTTTAATATATTGACTCTCTCCCTGACCACCTAAAGTACCTGTTCCCCCTGTCTTGGTGGCCTGTATACTGCTAGCTGTGTGATACTCCTTTCACTCCCGCTTACTATAATTTCCACAACCTCAACTTCATTACTAATCCATTCCACTGAGCTGTTTAGCCCCTCTCTTAGGCATACCATTATTCCACCCCCTCACCAATCCTTGTCTCTTCCAAATATAGTGAATTTGTCCTGCCTACATTTGCTATCATGCACATCCTCTCCTCACCCAACCATATCTCAACTGCCACCATTACGTTTGCCCCATAACCTTCCACCTTACCCCAGAAATTTTCCAGCTTGCTGTACACGCTCCTACAGTTGACAACCATTGCCCTTATGATATCATTCAGATTTTTATTTTCTATACCTCTTACCTCCTCCCCAGCACCACGCTCCAAACTACCTTCACCATGTTTATCCTTGTCAGTACCAAATTCCTATTTTCTCCTTTGCCGCTCTAACCTTACCCTCTCCAAAAAGGCAGAAGTCTCTCTACCTAGTAATTCCCCCAGAACCCACTTTCCTCGTTCTGTCAGGTCCTACGTAGTCTGACACACACATTTTCTACTGTCAACAAATGTAGCCCCCAAGTCTCTACACACCCTCTCATATACTTCACTTCTTCCACAACCTTCACATAATTAATTCCCCTTCTCACTAGCACCCCACTAACCACTACTCTGGCTAAGGGGAACTTCACCTTCACCTTGCACACTAATCCTCTCAATGTCCTCCACAACTTCTTTCCCTACCTCCTTACCAGCAAGATCATTTCCCCCGACATGCATGACAACAACTTTGACTGTATTCCTTCCCTTCATACTGCTGACACTTTCCTCAAAGTAATTTTGGCACCCCCAAAGCAGCTTTAAGCACACACACTATATTTTTTTAACCAAACTGTACTTAAGTTGTAACATTTATCAAAACTCTGCAGACAAATTCACTTTGAGGTAGTCCGCATAGTCTACAACGAAATCACTAATTTTATTTTCAAAAATAATTTACTTTAATTAACCAAATCCCAACAAAAAAATCTTCAATTTGCCAAAATTTGTTTTGTTTACATTACGAGACAATAAATCAATACGGCAGGGAGAACGTTTTAGTCGCTTTAATGATGTTTTTAGAGCGCAGCACAACATCGATAAATATTCCAGACATTTATTTAATCATATTATTTTCATTTGGGAAGGGATAAATTATACCTAACCTGCTATCATTATCAGTACATGCATTTCAGTGTAATGTTCAGGAATGGTTATTTATTGCGGGGAAAACTGAAAAGTCTATTGTTTGCTAGATTTCTATAGGCGTATATGAAAAACTATGTTGGATTTATGTTGGATTTACTCGATAGCGTAGATATTACTCTAAAATCGGTCAAGAATGTTATGCGAATAAAAGGTTTGTTTTACTCGGCCTCTCTCAGGAGCTGGAAGAGTTGGGTCAAGTTGACCCAGGTCAACCCAGGTCAAAAAGAGTTGACAACACTCGGAGGAGCGAGGAAAACGCCTATTGCGTTGATTTGATGGCGGAACTAGCAGACGTATTTAGAAATTTTAATAAACAAGAAATATAAGAGGATGAAGTTCCTACAGCTGCACCAAATAATGCACTACTTATGATAAAGTGCCTTCTAATTAAATTATGAGAAGCTAGAAAAATACACTGTACGGTACTAAACTTAATTGGTCTGAAGAATACTAATAATTCGTATGCATGTATGTATTTATTACTCCCCCCAACATCAAGGAGAATAATTAACTTAACGATTTTTAAGAACTTGAATTACTAACCACAAAGAAGAAAAATTCGTGAAAGGAGCTCATCATTTACGGGAATTAAACACATTCTGCAAATATTAACCAATTTTTGTGAACGGTGACGTGTCCATCGTCGGCAATGGGATGAGGGAGTGGGGTGTGTGTGAGGTTGAGCCGCTGCCCTAGCGGGAGCAAGACCCAATTGGCAACGGTGTGACGAGCCGCTGCCCTAGTGGGAGCAAGACCCAGTCGGGAAGGATGTAATGAGCCGCTGTCCAGCAGGGAGCAAGGGCCGTATGCACAGTCGTGACTTGAGTTGAAGGCTCCACTCGTACTTGCTCAAGTGGATGTTTCAAGTGGCACTAGATTTCGTATGCTTAGTGCATTTAAGTTTGAGCCTGGCTGCTACTTCAAGAAGTTTAGTGTGGATCTGGCCTAGATACGAAGTGACTCAAGTTCACCCGATCTTACTTATGACGTCACACTCCTAGCCAATAGGAAGCGTTTAAAACAGTGACGTACTTTTATTTCGCTTGACTTTTTTTTCCCGCGAAATGAGTTGTTTTCGAGAATATCAAATCTAACACTCGTTCAGTGAATAATTAATGTATTTCGGCCTAAAATACTGCAGAAACCCTAACGAAATCAATCTA
>PNEQ01088025.1:0-13002 GCA_003012365.1 Medauroidea extradentata | reverse complement strand
TTCAACATGGCGTCGAAATGGTATGTAGAGCACGTGGAAATGCTAATAGAAAATTAAAATATCCGTGCTTGAGTAGCTAAAACTGCTGCAGCACATAATTTTTTTCTCCGTAGTTTTTCGCGCCGATCCATGTTGCAATGAACAAAACGACCATTAAAAATGTGGCGGTGGTGTTATGCGATTTCTGTTATCACTCTGGATACCATGTGAATATGAGCGAGGAGCCACGCACCATTTTCTGCTATACCCACAACTCAGAATCTGCCATAAATATTTTCATGCCCATGGGTATAGCAGAAGGTAACAGGAATTTAGGCATCGTGTGAGGCCGGCTTAAGGTTAATTCTACTCATGGTCTAAAGGTGGATTAACATGGTCGCCGATAACGCCGAACAGACAGAGCGGATTTTTGACCTAGCGATTCACACGGTCGCGGAAAGCTGTAGTATCTTAGAAGTGTCTAGCCGCTGACACTGTGCAAGCATTCGGGTATCATCGGAAGTACTCGGCCGCCTGCCTCGAGTCAGCGCTTCCTCCCCTCACAGGCGTTAGCTTGCTCTCACACTTCCTATCGCAGCCTCCCTTCCCACCCCGCTCTTAACATCCCAAGACACCACTGAACTAGATTTTTCGCAGCAATACCTGTACGTAAACCACGTGTATCCGATTTACAAATTGCAAGGAACATTTTCTTTCGTTACTTTAATTATTTATTTGTTGCCCCTGGCCGAACTACCACAAGCGACATCACAAATAGTTTACAGCAAAAACATACAAGCACGCGATGAAAAAAAAAATTTGTGATGTTATTTACATTTTCAAAAAAGTTTCTTTGGTTAAAGAAAATGCAAATAACAAAACGACGATTCAATTACAAATAAAATGACACATGTTTTACAATTTAAAAAGAAACTAATAAAATAGCGAGGGGCATATGATAGTTTTGAAATTGGGAGGGTATATCTTGGAACCCTGAACCACTCATAACAATGTGGGGGGTCCAGGGGAGCTCCTCCGGGAAAATTTGGGTTTTCAAGGTGTAAAATTGTACACTTAGAACATTTTTCGCATTTAGACCTGCTAATATTATACTTGTCTGAATAGTGATTTTTTTTTTTTTTAGAAAATAGCCTAATCCACGAAAAAATTAATTTATGTCAAAAAATATATAACCAGGATATTACACACTGTAATTTAAGCAATCAGTCCATAAATTATGCATAAGCGAAATATTATATATTGACAAAATCTTTGCAGCATACAAATTGCTACAAAAGAATCTGTGAAGTACTAAGATGTAAAAATAAAAGTAGGGTAAGTAGTATTTATTACCTACTAGAAATTCCATTTAAAGTGTATTTTGATAGTTTTGAAATCTTCATGCTCACTACGTCCGTCACGCAAATACTATGATATTATTGATAAAAAATATGCTTTAAATCTTTAAGGAAATAACTTTATAAGGTTAGCTTCTTTATAATTTACATAAACATTTCTTGTTTTCTATGAAGGTTATTTAGCACATATTATTCAGTAGTATATGATTACATATTGTTATGGTGTCGCTATGTAGCGTGGGCTATTTGTTGTGATGTGTTCATCTTAAAATGTTGCTTCCCAGCAAAGTGTTCAAAGTACAAATTTTTTCTTGAACTTTGTAGTAAAAGAGATTCTTCTACCTCGCATGTTACTTCCCGGGTCTCCGCACCCTGTAATATCAGATACTAGGATCCCGGTGCAGATAGTATGCATTCAACATTTAATTAAACAAAAAAAACAGCTTACCCCTTCTTTAATGGTGTATAAAGCTAAAGCTAGAGATAAACAACTTATCACAGTCACCAATCTTTCTTCTGTGGTTTAGTTAATCACGTGTTCTATAGCCATTCAGCAGCCTCCCAAATTTTATCTGCCCATAAAAACCATAGCAAACTTAAACTTGTGACGACGAAGATAGTACAGCCTTATAAAGTCACATTTCAACACACTTAGAAGACTGTGAAGTTTTTCAAATATTGTTTTAATTTAAGTACCGGTGCCTTATTTGCGATTTAATTGGATTAAACAACTTTCAGTTAGAGTATTTTCTATACAGCGACAACGTAATTTTCTCTGTATGAAGATATTTTTTGGTCAGCAATAACATGTAGGTCTTTAGCACTGGTGAAAGCTGACGTGATGCGAATATGAAGCGGCGCCAGAATGTAGGATAGGTGAAACTTAAGATGCCCGAGAAAATCCGCCGACGAGCGGCATCATACGGCACGATTATTACATGCGAAAGTCCGGGGACCGAACCCACTGGTAATCGAACCAGGATCACCTTGGTAGGGAGGAGAGTGCTCTAGTCACTTCGCCCACCGCGGTCTCTCATATATGGCGCAGTCAACAAAATAATGAATTTTTTTTATTTGCGCAGCGATTTTATTTGTTTGAACGAGTTTCAGGCTCGCAAAATATTTTCTAGGTATTCTTTTACAAATGCTTCGATAGTACAATTTTTCTTAAGTTACACAAACGTGATACATTTTACTACTGGCGTAGTTTCCTCATAACGGTGCGATAGAGCCAAAATTTGCATTTTCTGCTGCCATGCTAATAATGAAAATTAATTAACTTCTTTGCGTTAAATAATTCACAGTGAAATAACATACTATGGGCAACGTAATAAAACATTTGTAAAATCCCGCGAACTGTTTAAAAATAATTGCTGAATTTTACTTTTTTCTGTACTTTTGCGATTTTTTTTAAATTCTAAGTACCTACTACGCTATGTATTTTTTAAATGTTTTATTACGTAGCTCATAAGGTGTAAGTTCAAAGTGAATAATTTTGTTTAAGGGCCGGCTCGATCCATATGTTCAGTGTGGGAGAGATAGGGATTTCAATGTAAAATTGAAAGTCGCTTTACGCATTCAGTTTTCATGATTTAACTTTCAAACAAGAATTGTAATACAGATTTTGAAGACGACTAACTCGCTATAAGACGAAAAAACTATTTTCGTTATAAAAAATGTATTAAATCGATAGTTTAAATATTAAAATCGCTGCATGTTTCAGGCTGTGTAGTTTATTGGGTTAAATATTATATAGCGAATTCTGTTACGATTAAACACATAAATAAGTCAGTGGTAGCGTAACTGTATCTCATCTAGGAAAAGCGTGAGAGGTCTTTGCGTAAATGAAAAATTAGCGGAGTAATGGGTCGTGTACTGGGCGGTGCGCGCGAATCCAGAGGGGAGCGGGGAGGTAGAGCAGGCGTGCGTAGTTGCCACGTCTGTTATCATCCTGAGGAGCGGCCTTGAGCAGTATCTGCGCGGACTCATCTGTAATCTGAGCTACACTACAAGGAAGTCGGCGGCCACGTGTGAATGTTGTCGGTGCGATAGTGTAACAGAAAACGATCCACAATTGGAAGAGCGAAGTGTAAAAACAATGGTCTGCCGTTATATAGCCAACAGAGGTCTGTCAAAAGGAAAATACAGAATGTTCATATAGCTAAATTTGCCAGGCATGCAGCATGCATTTACGTTTGTATGTATACACTGTGACAGAATGTCATCATGTCTTCAGGTAGATAAGCGTGTAACGGTTGCGGGATTTACTATACATCTGAGATACATTAGGCCTAACATTGAGTAAAACCTGTCTTTAGCCTACTCACTGGCCTAACCACACAGTACTGTAGAGTCTATATCTGAAATGAGTAGTGTGTTGATGTACCGAACGAGTGTTATTGGTTTTGTGTAAGACAACAAATGCATTCATATAGTAAATGTAGATAATAATTGTATCTATAACAAGCTATATTTCATGGGTGAGAATTTGTATTATGTTAGCCGTAATTCTCACGATACTCCGAATTTTCGGAAGAGTGACGTAGGTTTCATACTCAAGACAGTTTCATTCCGTACGTCTAATTGTAACTGAGGGAATGTTTTAAAATACCTTTATAAGACTCTACCAGTTGTTGGATATATATTCATTCAACGCTGTATATTTTTCCGCTAGGTATAAGAAGAAAAAGGCGCACGTATAAAAGACTCGTGGCTGTCATTTAGCTCGAGTGATTATCTGATATGCCATAACCGAACTTTGAATTACTTTCATCGATTGAGAAATTATTTAAATGAACTCCATGGCCATTTACTGCATAAATAAGACAAGTTTATTATTTCATTGCTATATTTACACTATTTTTGTACATAAATTGTAGAAAATTCTTTCTAGACACTAAGTCAACATTAATTAAAACTGTGAACTTTGCAAAATGTATTCTATAAGATGTATATATCATTTTTAAAAAAATATTTGACATAGGGCCTATTACATTTATATGTCTCACCTGAAATACAAATATTTTTGATTAAAGCGAAAAGGCAGACCCAAAGGTAAGGAAGTTTAAAAACACAACTTCCTGTTTTTTTTTTTTTTATTTTAAAGTGTGTTACTTTTTTTGTTACACCAAATAATTTATTTGTGACCTTGAAAATTATTACTTTTTCCCCCCATAGATGTTCAAAAATAATTTGTTACAATATCTACAGGCCTGTCACTATGAACGAATTTTATTTGAAACCAAAATATATAGGGTTGCCGTGGTGGCTTTGATTGTTACTGTCGAGCTAAAACGAGCTGGCAGTTTGTGACCACAGTGTCTCTGACGTGTGTTGCAATTTGCGAATGCGCAACATGTCTCAAATAATTTGCTAACTTTTTTGACCGGTAGGCCAGTATCGGCGACCGTATAGTGAGAAACATTTTAAAACACTAAAGTGGTTGTTCCATAGCATCAAACAGCATCTCTGTCCCTCTTTCCTGGTATTATGTCATTAAAAATATCTGTGTAGTTATTCGTAATTGATACTCGGAGTTGTTAAATAGCTTGCAAATAAATGTCTATCATAAAAGTTGACACGTATATTTGTTCTACACCACTGTACCAAACAAAGACTACTTACCATTTAGGGAACTATAAAGTAGAAAAATAAGGAATAACTGTTATTTTTGTAGTCACTATTTCGTTCTGGTTTGTATGCAGGCTGTTCACGGTTGACAGAGCACGTTTGTGGATTCTGATATTATCATTTGGTTTAGTTTTTTTTAATGATAAATTGTGTAAGAATGAGCGAATTAATAAAATATTTGAATTCCTAATTTTTTATCATAAAAATTCGCTTGAGTAGAGCATAAATACAACTAACTATGGCAATGCTAATTTTACATGTAGACTAAGGATATGTACTATATGTCTGTTTACAACTAGAACATAAGCGACGCTTTAAATAGTGTTCAATAAACCATGGACAGTCATTAAATGGTTAATATTTATAATTCTTAATCTCGGTATTCAATTGTGCGTTTAACGACGGAAATTGTATAGCCACTTCTTGTTATAACTAGGGACCCTAATTTTCGCGAAAAGAATTTTGCTCCACTTTATTTCAGTGACTTACGTGCATATCTGCAGCTCTGCTTCATAACCAGTAATTGGACGTCTTAGCTGTGATGTGTCTTGGGGTTTTACTGGCAAATCACAGACTTGTTAAGCTGTAGTAACATTATTGTGATTGGCAAAGTCAAGTGAGAGATATCACTTCACAAAAACACGCTGACAGTAACCATGAAGCAGAACTGCAGATGTACACGTAAGTCACTGAAACAAAGTGGGGCGAAATTCTTTTCGCGAAAATCAGGGGTCCCTAGTTATAACTAAATATCAATAATCTTGGACATCATTGTGGGCCTAATTGTGCGAACAGAATTCACAAACCTAGTTACGTTTTCCCCAAGCTCCTTACAATGGAACACGATCATTCATTAAAATATTCATACATTTGGAGAATTGGAGTTAAATAAAGAGGTGGAAAACGGTCTTCACTGTCGGTGGATTTTCGAATGTTCTGCCTGTCACCATGAATACAAAATACATAATGAAGAAACTGGCTATAACGATCTTAACAGTGCAAGTACCTGGACTGCAGTTACCTCGAGTATAGGATTTTCCCAATTGGAGAGCATACTTGCGATATTAGATGTTCCAGGTATGAGCAACAACAGTCAACACTTACATAAAAAATGAAGCAGCAATTGAGAAGGTTTGTATTACAACACATGTTGATATCATACGAGACCTAAATACCATAATTCATAATTTTAAAAAGTTTGTTATGTTTAAAGGTGTGGCTGCATCACCTCATACGTCAATATCTGAAACTGGTGTTGAGGAATAACGCAAAGCGATAGAAAAAGGAAATGTTGATGCATACGGCGGCCCATTTATCTCTCTAGTGGATGGTGGATGAGGCAGACTAAGTTACGAACACAATTACAGTGCTGCTTCTGCTGTGGTAAGTTAACTTACGTACAGTCAACGAACTGGAACATGTTTTCAAACACTGCGTACTGCCTTGCCCAATGGCTGGAATAACAATTATAGTCACACAGACAAAACTAACTAACATTCAGTTGTGTACCATTTCTCCAGTCACATGCAAAATAAAAATATATAACAATGTTTCAAACCTATATCAGAATTTCCCTGTGTGAGTCGCATGTAAATAATTTTTCACTATTACTATACATGAAAAACAACTCTAATGCAGCTGACTACACCATGACCAATGTGCGTAATGAAATAAATCGAAAATATTAATTTTGGCAATAATTTAACACCGCGTGTTTGAATTTGAGCACCCACAAAAATAGAAATAAGAGCTCGAAACCACAAAATCTACAAAAATGGAAAACTGTAATATTTATAATTTTTAATATAATATCTAGGTCTCTATAACAACCGAATTTAAAAAATACTCGCGTTTTCAAGCGAAAATAATTTTAACATCAGTAAACCTCTCGCGCAGAGATTTTCGGATGGTAAAATTATTTTAAAATCAAAACTTGAGCATTTTAAAATTCGGTTATTATAGAGGCACATATATTATCATATTAAAAATTATAAAAATTTAAGTTTTCCATATTTGTAGATTTTATAGTTTCAAGCCCTTATTATTTTAAAACCCCGTTTTTAATCTATTATTAGAAAGTAAAGCATGACACCGCATAGCGCTATATAAATAAACGTCCGCTGATAAAATATTTACTCGGAAATATATCTCATCGAATTTTGATGAGTAGTTCAGAATTTATTGACGATTTAGTATTCCAGTCGCCCGCTTGACATCGTACCTTTCCATACCCTTTAACGACAACATTTATGAACTAAACCAAGGAATTTTCGTCTTATACTTGCACAAACAACTCAACTGCTAGTTTTTTTTACTGACTGGTACATTAGCGTGATTCAGTCACGAAAATCACTATCACCTAATTGTGCAAGTATGACGACTTACTATGTTACAGACTGCAGACTACTTCAACAGCATAAAATGCAGGCACAGGTTGCGCTTCGTTTGCAGGTTGCCAACCAGACAAGAATTAAGATTATACACAATTTATTTATTTATTTATTTATTTAATATATTATTTCCTTTCTCTTATATTTATGAAGTCTGAATTTTATTTAACTCCAAAATTTTATTTTTTTGTTGAATTTAATACATACTTTTGAGTCGTTGTGAAAGTAGTATCTATTTATAAATTTAAAGGTTTTTAAACTTTCTTTGTTTCACGCCATGATAATCGGAGAGAAGGCAGGTAAATTATTGTTTCTTAGAGCTAGGAATAATACTGCTGTCTTTGTGACAGTAATGACTCAACTGACTCTAGTATAAGGCCACACACGTGTTACAAAAATAGGATTCTAATAAACTATCAACTGCAATGGAATAGGACAAAATCTTACAAGCGTCTCCATTCACTAATTAGTGCATGAAGGTTTTGTTGATCGTCTCGTAGAAAAAGCTCCACGACTCATTACAAATAAAACTACGTATTCAGCTGAGTTTTATATGAGTCTCCTGGTCAGATTTAATGCTGGAAATAGTATAATTTTTTTCGCAACATGAACATTTCAAAGAAGTTGTTAACATTGCTGGATTACAACTCTTGCGTGGTCATTCACGAGTACTGAGCCCATTCAAGACCCTGACTGGTCGGAGTTCAGAACAGACTCACAAGACACTGATAAAGCGTAAAATACAGCCCCGTGAAGCAGTCAAATGGTGTCTAGACTTGACTGCCCAAGCAGGAAACAAACGAAAATACATAAAAGTGTTAGCTCCTCCAGATGAAGACTATGGACAAAATGTATTGGAACCTGAAGATACCGAGGTCATACAGCAAACATGCAAGCTTTTTGTCGAATATTTTCAAGTTACTGTATAAGAATGAGACCGAACTGCTGTGCAGAAAGTTGCACCAAGAGAAAGTGAAAAATGGCATGATATACGACAAGGTCGTTTAACATAAAGTAATTATTGAGAGGTTTGTCAGCGGGAAGATTCCACGTGTTGTTGTAGTTTTGTCAAGCGACTTCTGTACAAACCTAATATTGCAACACTTGCTTTGGCGTATGGCATCCATAATAAATACATCGCTATTAAGAGCTTCGAAGCAGACATAGTTTTGAATGTGTACAGGCGTGACATATTTGTGAATTTCGTACGTGGTCATTTTGGTGCAAGTCTAGATGGTTTCGTTACAGAGGAAAATGCTCTGGTTGAGGTGAAATGTGCTCCTTCTGCTATGTCACTAGGCCTAATGAAAAATGCTAGACAGAAAATAACTTATTTTTGGTGATGACATCCGTCAATACATTAACACTTAAAAGAGAGGCACCAATGCTTTTATCAAATGCAAGGAGCACTGAACATAACTGAGCACGAATTCTACTATTTTATAGTGATGGCAGATAAACTGGAAAGTCTTCACACAGAAAAAATAATAAGGACTGAAACATTTTGAAGACAAAAAATGATTCTAAAAATTGAAGCGATTTAATATGTATTGCATGTTGGCCGAAATCGCAGAACCTAGGACTTATTTCCCCAGTTCGGAATACAATTCGTGAACCTGTATTCATAACTGTAGTACAGAAGTCAGCGTACCGGTATCTTAAAAATGAAGAAGCAGAATGAGTTCCACATATAGACAGTGTGCATCATGTTAATTATACTTATCACTAAATATAATAAGTAAACATGTTTACATTTAGTTGTTTTGTGTATATTTTGTTAATACACATTTGAAATGTTGTGAAATTGCAAGTACAGTCATTATTGCATTAGTAGTCCTGTATGGATTTGTTCATTTTTATAATTTAACTGGAATAATTGGAGGTGTCTCATTTTAAACGGTTCTGTATTTCTGTGTGCTTATTTCAAGAGAATTCGACGTTTGATTTCTTTACTGCAGTTTTTATATGCAGCAAGCTTCTAAGAAAAGAAAAAAAGTGGAATGACTTCCACATTGACAGTTAGTGCATTTTCTTTACGTTACGTTACTGAATATTATAAGGAAACATATTTAAATTAAGTTCTTTGTATATATTTAACCTACTTCTGAAATTTGCTGAGCTTGCAAGAACAGTGTAAGATAATTGTAATTATTGCATAACTAGGTCTGCATGGGTTTGCGCATGTATACGATTTTATTCGAAACCTTTATTCGTCTAACGATTGCCAAGCTCGATTGACACTGTTTTCTGTGTATATGGTACATGTATTTTACGCATATTTTGTTTATAATATGTGTGTGTTTGGTATGGCTACCATTTAGAAAGTCAACGACTAATCTTCTTAGTTAACATGTGTATAAGGCTAATTGTCGTAACATTACCACACTACAACATTTTATAATATTAGTTTAAACGTTTTCTGAAATATAGCATAAACTATTTAGTGAATTAGATGGTACTAGCTTTCAAAATGGCAGACCTGTGGACAAAAAATATCAAAACCTAATGCACATTACATGTTCGTTGAGCGTACTAAATTTGGTTAGAATTCACTGAATAGTTACAGAGATATACCGTATCACACAAGCAATTCAAATGGCCAACATTTTGAAAGACAGTGCAAAGCGTTTTTGAAAAGTATAAAAGACAGATCCTACTATTTTATAGAGTTTGGTTGAAATCGGTGCATGTGTTCAAAATATATTTGGGTAGGGGGGAGGGGCCCATAACCAGCCACAAAAACAGACACACAGACAGTAAGGTAATCTTATAAGCCAATTTTTACTTAGAAAGGCAGACTAGAAACTGTTGTCTGTTTTATTTTTTTTTTTCGTTCTTACCACCTGTTTTTGTCATGGTACCTATGCTGCATGACTTGCGAGTACCTTGCTACATTTGTGCATTTAAAGTAATAAGCTCATTTGTGGCTTGGTAACCTGTTTATGAGACAACATTAAAATATTATGCAACATTTCTAAGGTCCATGAATATTACACTCAGAAAAGTTTCGTTTATAGAATATTAAATTTTCATATTTATTCAGGTTCAAGAGGTAACTATACAATGTTATCGAAACTCGAGATATCAGCATATTTTTAGCGGACCATTTTCAGCAGTTTTTCGAGTAAAATAATAAGAAAGGCCTTTAGGCCAAAATTTTTAACTGGTAAATCAATGAATGTTTAAAACATTTAACAATTTTGTAAGAATCTCCATAATCTGTAGGCCAAGTGGTAGATATTTCATGAATTTTTCGCAAATACTTTGTGGAACAAGCGGGTGAGCGATTGGTTTCGTCAGATCTGCAGCTGAGTTCAAGCGCTGCTCCGCAAGTGGGGTAAGGTCCGACCATAAAGGCTGCAACTGCAGGTGTCCTTGCTTCGTTCTCTGCGCGTGCTGATGTGGCAACAGCGTACAGTTATCTGCTTGCGCGCCGTCACACTATTCGTCCGAGCCGGCCACCCCTCCCTCCCACCCGTCCAGCCTCCTGCAACCCTATCTACACGACTATTTCAACAAACAACGCTCTCAGAGCCGCCCGTTAAGTAGGTCAGTTGGTTTTCACTATTTGCATGGCAGTGTAACAAGCATAGTTTGACTTTGACACCCCGTCAAATATTGTACAAGGATAATATAGGAAACTCATCTGAAAAACACTAGACGGTTTATTTGGTTCTAACTCCTGCCGACAGGAGCGCTGTTCCTTCTGTAGTAGCACATTGCTCTATGAATAGTTCAAGTTTTGTATATTGTTATGTATAAATTGAAATGTAATTATGATTTTGAGATGTAGACATACTCTGTTTGATATTATTTTCATAAGTTAAAATTTAAAATATTAATAAACACTTTCTCATACAATTAGCCTAAAGCCCGTGTGCCACGATGGAAGTTTCTTCCATGGAAGCTGCTGTGGCAGGTGCTGTGGAAGGTTCTGTGGAAGGTATGGCAGAACGCTGGCCGTTTTCGTGGAGGATTTCATTTTTGGCCCGGTGCTATTTTCTGTGGAAGGAGTGCTACAAGTTGGAAATTTTAGCCAATCAGAGTATTGTGGTTGTCATTTGTCGGCATTATGTTGCAGGATGTGAAATATGCCTCCAATGTCCATTTTCGTTTCTGTCAATTTGAAATTTCATCATATGGTCGGCCGAAGTTGTAATAGTATTTTGCGATAATTATGAAAAAAATCTATTATGTCGTTAATGAAGTGTGTCCAGGAACTACAAGTGCAGAAGTGAAAACGAAACTTGTTTCGATTAGGACGCATTTTGTTTGCGAGAACAATCTTTTTAACGACTCGTGTAAAATTCATTTCTGTTGCTCGATGTAAATTCATTTATTTATTATGGCGTGTAACATTATCAGCAAAAAACTACAAGAAGCAAACAATATTTTCAGGCATCATGCACGCAATTAAAAGTTCGATTAAATACATTCCGCGTCTGTGCGAGACACTGGTAGTTTTAATTTGTAAACACACTTGAAATGTTAATCAGTACATTCATGTAGGTGATGTTCGTGAGCATTGTATATGATTTCATATTATCTCCTTAACGGGTTGCTGCATATTTTGATGGTGTCGGAGGTTTGCAAGGTCTATAATGTAGTGTATCGGTCTGTTTTTAATGTTGTACAATTCTGCCTAATCGTTAACCTACTTTTCCTGTGAAAAAATAATCCTAATATCACAAGTCGTCTTTTTGTATACCTTAAATTGAAATGTTACTGCTAACTCAATGCATAATAAGTACAAGTGACAGCATAAAGCAATAACATACATGCATAATTTAGCCACATATGGAATGGGGAAGAGAAATTGGACAAGATATCTAATATCAATTACAATTTGGTGACTACCTGGTGACAAGTTTATCTGCCCCTGTCACTTCCCAGGTCCTTAAATGTCTGGCAAATAAATAAATGCAAATGAGCTGTGGTGAGATCACTCCTGCCTGCCCCTCAAAAATATTATTTCTAAACTTTCCAGCCCCTTTTAGTCATCAATTCACAATACAAAACCTTCCACTCCCAAAAAAAATATTATCTTCGCACAAAAATGTATACAAAAAAGAACTGATTGATGTAATTAACTACCATATACTGTACTCTATACGCCTACTCTATGTTCTCCTCCGCACCCTTTCATCTTCTCATTGTTGCTTCCCTTCACTCATTAGCTAACAATTAACCATGTCTATCCCTCTCAATACATTATAATAAATTTTACACTCTCAATCAGGCTAATGCCCGGTGGCGAGTACTCTCTTTACCCATCCCCACAGCTCCAATCCCCTCCTACACCTTCCAACCCCCTTCACAGTCACCAACTCTTCCTGAAGTGCATTCCACTCCCTCGCCATCTTCACCAGCATTGACTGTGTACCCCTCTCCGTTCTCCTTCACACCCTCTGAATTGTATACTTTTGCTACCATTTCTCTTAAAAGTTCCCTTAGTTTGCAGGCCAAACTGCCCATCCCCCCTCCCCGTTCATCACCCTAGGCCTAAAAATTCCTTTCCTCCTTACCAGGCTGACCCTGCCTCTTTCATTTACTCATCACCCACCTCACTGTCCTTCTCTAGCTCCTGTAACTTCCCCATACAGATCCCACTCCGCGGCAACATATTCCAATACTGGACAAACCAT
>PNEQ01088024.1:0-13003 GCA_003012365.1 Medauroidea extradentata | reverse complement strand
AACTCGAGCCTGATGTTCTCTAGCCTGACACTGACATTGTGGGCAGAACAATTGTCCACAAGTAGGAGAATTTTTCTGCCTTCTCTCTTCATATCTTTGTCAAGTTTGAGCAACCAGTTGCCAAACAGTTCTTTCGTCATCCATGCTTTGCTGTTGCTAACATAATCTGCTGGAAGTGCAGCAACCTCTTTGAAACATCGTGGTTTTTTATATTTGTCAATAATCAATGGCTTTAGCTTACTGGTGCCAGTGGAGTTGCAGCAAAACATGACAGAGAGTCTCTCTTTTGCTTTTTTCCCACCAGAACTCTTGTCACCTTTATACGACATTGTCTTGTTTGGCAGCACTTTATAAAAATATGCTGTCTCATCAGCATTATATACATCAATGGGCGAGTATTCCTGCATAAGAACATCAAGTTTTTCATTTCTCCATTGGTCAGCAGCACAGGTGTCAGCATCTTTTTCTTCTCCAGATATAGCTTTCCAGGTTATGCCATACCTTTCACGGAAACGATGAAGCCATCCCGAACTCGCCTGAAAGTCCTTAATATCTAATAATGTTGCAAAATTTTTTGCCTTGGCTTGCAGCATTGGCCCAGTGATAGGTACATTCTGAGCCCTAGTGTCCTTGAACCAGTTGTTCAGAGCTTCTTCAAGGTCACAATTATCACCTAACCTCAATCGCTTTCGGCTCGGGCACAAAGAAGTTTGACCATACAGCTTCAAGATTTTTTCCTTGTAACCAATAATTGTTGACAAAGTTGTTTGTGCTCTGCCATACGACTTCGCAACGTCAACTTTTTTCCGGCCTTTTTCGACCTCCTGTAAAATTTCCACTTTTTCTTTAAGAGTGAATTGCTTGCGTTTTTTCTTCGCCGATTGGTCAGCCATGACCCAAATGTGTTTATGTACGAAAAACACTAGTTTTAAGTGTGCGTACTGTGATGTACAAAACAACTTTGTCGAGATGCCTGAATAATGAAAATAAAAACGAAAGTGTCTGTAACCTTAAAAACAGGACTAAAAATATCAACAGTACGCCTGCATCGGTAAATATTAATAAAAACACGCAAACAAGTCCATTGATAAAACTCCTAATCCGCGCGATACGTGAAGTAAACAAACAATACGACGCCGTTTTTGTATACCTGCTACGTGTGGCTAGTGAAAACGCGAGAATAAACTATAGATTGCGAGGTATCAATATAATGTATCGTTGCGCACGACTTCGATAACGTCCTCTCGACCACGGCGATAGCACAGCAGACAGCAGCTTGTTGATTGTTTTAAAATGGCGGAAGTGTGACAAGCGGAATGTTTATTTACTTTTCTGGTTTAAAGTGGTTTACGGTTGTAGGTTTTTTGAAGTATATTAGTGAATTCGTTACGTTTTATTTCAAAAATAGGCCAAAATTTGTACGTTGTAATGAAAGTTCTCGCACGTCCATCTACGTTAATGTGAAAATAATTATCATTGTTTACATAGTACTTTCGGCCGGGAATTTCCAAACATACGTTAATGTGAAAACTTCTTTGTAATGAAGTGCGTTGTATTGAGATTTCACTGTACAGTGATTTTTACATTTGTTGGCTTTGGTTTTTTAACATCAGCTATTCACAGGGTGCATGTTCCAAGCCTGTAAAAAAGGAGGAGGGAAAAGCTGGGATTTGTTTTTATGTGGCCAGTCTTATCTCGCCAATGACTGTAGACTGTCTTATCACTCACATAAAAACTGTCTGGTGGCCAGTGTTAGAAGATATAGGGCGAGAGTAGGGCACAGTATTTTGCACACCCCTAAAATGCTTCACAGTGTGACCTTCAAACTACAAGCACCCCCTTCCCCTTGGCGGTCAAACTCACTCTCTCTCCTTTTCTCTCTGTTGCATACCATGTGTGCACATGCAAGCTTCTTGTCTCTCTGCAGTTCGCAGCTATCAGCGATTTTACTGTTCTCTCCCTCCCGTACCAACACACCCTTATGGCCATGTGCAGAAGGAGAAGTTTGGTGACGCAGCTGGGCGGACTGTTAAGGGAAGCGCCGACGAGTGACATTTGTATAGTGTTTGTTCTAGATTACCAGCGTAAAAGTAGCACGCTCATATGGGCTGATGCTACAAATTAAGGTGCGAAGCTCCCTCTGAAACTATTAAATTATGAAAGAGCTGAGCTCCACATAAAACTCCAAAAAAAGGCTACAAGGAGCATGCAACTTTGAGCTAGCTCCTTCCAACCACTAGCCCAATTGTAAGGAACCATCCCAGCATTCGCATAGTGTAATTTTGGGAAAACATAGAATGGAGAAATCAGTGGTCGGAATCGGGAATAAAACATTAATAAAACAATGTTAAAACAGCTCTACCGGCACTATACTGGCTAGTGGCACTTTGTCATAAGGTGATATGTACCCTCATTGGCATTGTTTGATAGTTTGTTGTTGTGGTTTAGTCATGGATCTTATGACCTGGCATATTATTTATGTTGGTGGTTCCATGACTTTAAATTGGGATTAGTTTTTTGTGTCTGGTATTCAGTAGATACGTTTTATCAAGCTTATCACAGTTGGTGTAATGACTACAATGCCTCCGTGTGCCGTTTTGTGAAGTTAACAAGCTGGTTTGTATTGGAAACTTGGATGTAAGAAAAATAATGCACGAAAACGAGAAACCTGATAAATTATTATTGAACTGAGAAGGTTAGCAGCCTCGATGCAGTATACCCAGGCACATAACATCTCTGTGATTGCATTCTGGCTGTGTCGTGAGGGAATGACATTAGGCAAGATGAGTATTCATGGATATACACCATTGCTTGCGAATGTTGCCAAGTCGCAGATAAACTCACAAAAACATAAAAATACAAAGAAAATAAAAAATGCAACAAAATTACAAAAAAAATTATTTAAATAAGACCAGATATGGTTGTTGTCAATACATACATTAATAATTCCAGAATAGGAATATAGTCAGTATATGATAATAAAGACTAACAAAAACAAAAAACAGACAGGTATATGAACAGGACAATGATGATGGACAAAAAACGACAAAGACAACACAAATGAACACACAGACAGAAAAGATTGTAGGTGAGACAGCACAACGAAAACAACACAAACAAAGATAGCAGGTTCTCTTTGACGACAACAGATGCGACGTTTCGGGAACTGAAATCTGTTCCCGTCTTCAGGCACACAAACAGTCCTACGACCACGAACAGACTGACTGTGACGACTGGAAAAACAAAGGTCTTATATAGAAGAAGGACATGCTTCTAGCTCGGCCAATGAGAGCGCAGCTGTCTTCTGGTTGGTCTTTGAAAGATTTTTGCAATGGGGATGTATGACAAGATGAGTACTCATGGATATACGCCATTGCTTGCGAATGTTGCGAAGTCGTAGATAAACCCACAAGAACATAAAAATACAAAGAAAATAAAAAATGCAACTTAATTACAGAAATTTAATAAATAAGACCAGCTATATATGGTCGTTGTCAACACACACATAAATAATTCCAGAATAGGAATAGAGATTAGCAAAGACAAAAAACAGACCTGTCTGGAATTATTTATGTGTGTGTTGACAATGACCATATCTGGTCTTATTTAATTAATTTCTTCGTAATTTTGTTGCATTTTTTATTTATTTATTCTTTTTTATTTTTATGTTTTTGTGAGTTTATCTGTGACTTGGCAACATTCGCAGGCAATGTAATATATCCATGAATACTCATCTTGTCATACATCCCCATTGCAAAAATCTTTCAAAGATAAATGACATTAGGGTTCTTAAATTTCCATAAAAATTGGTGAAAGGAAAAAACCAGAAAAAACAACCAGTTTTTTTCCTTCAAATTTTCCTGAAAAATTGGAAAAATTTCTTTAAAATTGTTGTGAAATTATACTAAACGTGTGGTGGCAAAATAATATATAGTAACTCATATAAGGTAATTAAAATAAGGAGAAAAGGCCTATCCGATTCATTCTGAATGTTTAGTTACTGTAGATCGTCTCACACTTAGATTGCAGTACAGGGTTATATGGACATTTGCTCTCACTTTCCAGTGCACGGTAACTGTCACAAACACTGTCCTTGTTTCGGCAAGCGCTATTGCCAAAAATCCTAAAATTTTCACCTTGTAACTTTGATCTTAAAATGTTTGCATATTGTACAGCATCGAAACGTGCATCGGGTGTTATAGTTAGTTTATTATTTACACCATTTTAAGGGTTGAAGAAATAAAAAAAACAAATATTTTGAACTTGGTACTGTTTTCATGTATCCTTAACTAACGAATCAAAAGCAAAATCGTATCCAGATTTTTATGGTGCATACTGTGTAATTTCATATATCTGGACACATAGAAGAAATCTGAAGGCTAACATTTTTTTTCGATAGTTGTACAGAAATTTATTTCTAACGTTATGTACACTTTCTAACAAACTAAAACATCAAAAAGTTGGTCAGTAAGAAACTTTTTTGCTATTCAATTTATATGGGGGATGAAAGCGAGGAAGTTGTTAGTATGAACTAAATTTATTTTTAAAAAAACCCCACCTCCATAGCTTTATCTGTTCTCTTGTATAAAGCTGTGAAATGTGTTATGTCTTGTACTTGCCATGCGTTCGCCCTACAATTTTGACAGTTGAGTGTCCCTCGAAGTGTTGGGTGCTGAAGAGAAAAAAAAATTTCCATTATTCAGCTGACTATTTAGCTATGTCTGAACAGGTTAATAATATACAGGCTTCCTTTAGTCAGCAGTTTTTTTCGTCCCGTGTCCTAAACTGGTTCAGTAGTGAAACTGCAGTGTCTTGTAGCAGAACGATTTGTCGTGTATGGTGACTTAATTTCGAAACAAAATTTCGTGTAATTTTTTGTTAACATTTATTTGTATGGAAGGCAACACAATAAAAAGTTGTAATATAGGCCAGTTACGTGAAAGGGAGCGAAATATTGTATTGATCGTATTACAGTAATTTTCAAATACTATTAACTCATTAAGAGAGCGTTAGAAGAAACAGGATGTTCCAAACAAACCATTTATTCTAATAGGAAGAAACAATAGCAACACAGTATAGAAAACTAACATGAAAAGTTGAAATCATAAAGGAAAGACAAGCAATAAATAGTTCCTTCAAACATATTTAAGGCAATGATCCTTCATTTCTAATACATGTATGGTAAATATTTTTAAAATCCTAAATTAGAGCAAATATAATAATAAAACTTAAACAGTTTCTTTATAAGGTTTTACTACGTCGTCTAATTTCTTTCCTTGGCCAAAAAAATTTACCTGGTTTCGGTAAGTTTGTTGACTGACTGAAAATTTGTACCTTCAACTATATGGATAAGTATTGAAAAACTATGTAATATGTACGAAACCAATTTTAAACAATACAGGTAGACATATTGTATTATATATGCTCTCGTTTAGGCTTAAGATATAATTATCAAAGAAGTAGCGGAAATAAGTGACATGCCTAAGTTGACGTCATGGCTGAACATTATTGTACTTACTACTCTCTTTTGTTTGATAACCGAGTGTGGTGGATCAGTGGTACCTAGCACGGTGGAGCAGTGGTATGGAACATGGTGGAGCAGTGGTAGAGAGCATGGTGGAGCAGTAATTAAACACTCACCTCGCATTCGGGAGGACCCGGGTTCGATACCCAGCTCCAACCATCCTGATTTCTGTTTTCCAAGGTCTTCCAAAATCACTCCAGGCTAATGCTAGGATGGCTCCTTAAGAAAGACTTTTGCCGACTCCTTCCCCATTTCTCTCCCGTGTTCCTCTAAAGCCTTGTGCTATTTGAGGACACGTAATAAACATTCAATTAATAACATCACCCTATCCCACTTTAAATTTATAGAAGACAATAACAGTGTAAAAAATCAGACATATTTTCAGTTTCTCATATGACATTGATTTTGAATGATCAGTTTCATAATCATCAACTTCCCCAACCACGTTGTCATCTTCAGACAGTAGCTATAATGATTAAAAGATATGTGATAGTTATTTCTCAATGAAGTGCCAGTTACAATTCATGTAGTAAATTAATATAAGAGAATAGCTTCTTATTTTAAAGTAATAGAAATTGTTATTAATTGCATATTTTGAAGCGTGATGCTATGCAAATTGTAATATCAATTAGAATAATAAAGAATATAATATTTAAAGCTAAAAACTCTGAAGTAGTTCACCTCCCGAACTTCGTAACGTGGCTACGATCTGGCAACAATGGGCGCCATTAGCTCTGTACTGCAATCTAAGGCCTTACAGTTTTAAGATAAGGGGAACTACAGAAGCATCACATTACTGTAATTTAAGTAACTTGTTTACTAGTAATCAAGAACACACACCATCGTAAGTCATAACTGAACACCGGCAAACAGCATTCAGTGTTAAATTTTATGTAAAAAAAAAAAAACAGCAAATCATAAAGTTGATAAATGTAAAACAACAACAAAGTACACCACTTAGCCAGTTAATACAAGCAGCAAGGTAGTTAATAATTACTTTTGAATTTGAACTACAAAGGGTTTTTTGTTATAATTGAAACTGTTTTTCTGGCAGAGATTGTAGCTTGTGTATGAGTAAGTGTTTGGAAACTATTTCTGTTTAATTCATGTGCATATTGTTTATTTTACTATACCAACTTTATTGTCGTTCATTTTGAAACTTTGTGTTACATGTACTAATTATTTCATTTTCGTGGTAGGGCCTACTGGTAGGGTACTATGTATAACAGTAGATAGGCCTGAATATAAAAATACATTAAACATCTAATTTGTAATTCAAAAATTATAAAATTATTATTATTATTATTTTCAGTTTTCCTTAATTTTTGACTTCAACAGAAAAAATCCAATTTTTTCCATTTTTACATCAACACTAGAAAAAAAACAATTTCCCCCTGTTTTTCCCCCCAATTTTTCCGGTTTTTTGAAAAGCTTCGGAATCTGAAATGACATCAAACTTGGATTGGCTTCAGTAGCTGCACTGCGTGCCTGGCATTTACAGTGTTATACCACTTGAATTGGTGACTTTTGAGGCAGGCAAACTGGCCTCACTGTTGTCTTGAGCCACTAATATTTTAAAGAGAGAGAAAAAAAAACTTTTGTACAGGCAACGCAATCTGGTTTTAAACCCTAAGCCTGGGGAGATCACAATTGTATTTTTGCTTTGCCAAAACTTAGTGTTTACAGTATATCTTCTTATAGGCTGTTTACAGCTGCATGATCTATAGGTATCAATTGCTTTTCAGTTTTTCTCATGCTAAATGTAAGTTGCACGTTGTAGCACGTATGTGTGAATATGGAGCTAAAGCAGCTGGTAAAAAATGTAGCATTTAATTTTAAAATGTACACCGGCACAGGGGTAAAAAAAAATGTTTGAAAAGTTGGCCTAGAAATGCTCTTTACGAAGAAAAAAGTGGCGATGACTCTGAACTGGAAGAAGAGCTATTTTAACACGTATTCTCGACTAAGCGTGATGAATTTTCTGTAACCACAGAAATGATTCTCTTTGAAGCCAGAAAAATTGTGACGAAAAATGTCCCAGAAATGTACTTCAATGTATGTTAGCATGTTGCTGTAATGGTTTCTTAAAAGGCAGGATTTAAGCATTAGGCAAAATCTATTCCTTGAAAATTTTAAGTCATTAAAAGCAAACAAATGTGTAATACAAACTTCCAGCTGTGTGATTTTTACATTTCTGTTAAGCGCCGAACTTGCAATAATTTTATGACTGAAAATATATTGTTAAGAGCTGAATGATATTCGAAATTTGTGATGATAGTAATATAGTTAAAGTTCGTGCTAAGAAAGGCAATATGACATAGTTATTGAAGAAGTTTTTATGATTATGAGTTGGTGGTGAGAATAATGATTCACGATAAAGTAGTTAATTAAAGAATAATACAGAATATTTAACTAAGGTTTAAGAATAGGGAAAAATTCCATTTTTTTTTCATGTTTTTATTTTGTTTATTTAATGAACAACTGTACCATACTTTCTTTCTTTGCATTTGTGTAACTCCAGAAAAACTTAAATAAAAAGAGTGATCTGTTTTGCGGGGCAAAAACGTGAACTGCTGCGGGGCAAAAACGTGAACTGCCATGTTGATGTCTCTGTGATATCACAATACTGTACATTTTATGGTACATAACACACAAACTACAGAAACGTACATTCAGGTCATGAAATTATATTAAGT
Organism: Medauroidea extradentata; assembly: GCA_003012365.1. NCBI lineage: Eukaryota > Metazoa > Arthropoda > Insecta > Phasmatodea > Phasmatidae > Medauroidea > Medauroidea extradentata. Next base: position 4,783 of record PNEQ01088024.1, on the reverse strand, counting down.
GAAGTCGTTTATGCGGGAAAATCGAATATGGCTTGAACACAGAAGAGTATAAGTGCAGATAGTAGTTTGTTTGTGCAGCAATAAACTGCAATTTACTCCGATTAAAATCTTAACTTTAGCGCCGTCTAATAAATCAAGACGTACTGCATGGCTTAAGAGTGTGTGGTAGATAAATAAACGCTGAAAACATCAATTGATTTCTACGCTTTTATCGAAGCCAATATGGATAAAATACTCAATGACAATCTTACTATTTGCCAACTTTATGAGTAAACATTTATCCAGAATTACTAATTCGTTGCGCGTGATCTCTTGCGCCGCAGATAAATGCACGAGGTTCCGGCATCAAAGATTGTGCCTCAGAAGTACATAACAATGGAAACAATTTAGTTTAAAACAATGACTGAAACTATTATGTAGGGTTGCTATTGTTTAATTTTCGCAAATTGGCTTCCAGAAACCTACAGTTATAGATAAATATTTTTAGCATTGGATTATGTACCGCGCCCTCTTAAGCTTCATGAAGAGACCTAATAGTCTGCTATTAACGACAAAAATACAGTTTACGTGTTTAACGATGAACTGTGTACTACATGACATGTTTAGCATAAAATAAACAAGTTCTTTTAAGTTAAAAATTATTGTCAATAGCTTGCAGTTTGTGACGAAATCCCTGCAGATATAGTGTTTTGGCTGTTCTACTGGCTCTGGCAATGTCATAAGCCAATAGTCAAGTTCAAGGCACCCGTGATTGGCCGATAAATCGAGGTGTGGGCGGGGTGTTGCAAAACTTGCCCCGAGATGGCAGCACAGCTGTCTCAATGCCGTTTACGAGAAACGTAAAAATTACTGAGAGAAAAAATTTATTTGTAATATAATAATTGATCTGCCATATTATTTTACAGACTCGCGCAACCAGAACGTTTGATCATAGTCTGTACCAGGTTTGGTTAAACACATTCCAAATATTAGTTCGATAGGTTCATTTTTTGTATGCATACGAACTTCGTACGGCTGACCTTTCAAACTTAAACTTAGGATTTTATACCGGGTCTAAAACATAAAAATGAATTAGTAGTAAGTTATTATCTCTCTGGAATTTAAATTAAATTTATATAAATCAAACCTATAACTAAAACGTAGAAATGTGTGAGAGCTGCAAATACATTGCTGTTTTCACTACTTTAAAATCAATACAAGTGAAATAAATCTTTGTTGTTGACAACCAAATCTACAATCACACATGCCCAAACAACGGGCGAATTCCCCGAATTAACTTCTATGTAACCGGGTTTGCTAAATTTTGTCAGTTTTTTTTTTTCAAGTCTATGAAAAGTTCGATTACACACAATTGTGCTACGTTTAGCAACACAAAAAGGTGAACGGGATATTCCCGATATCGTAGTGACTCAACTCTACTTGAATGAAAATACACAAATAATATAACAAAGGCATTCACATATTGCAAGCACAAAGTAAGTTACACAATTGAACATTATATGGCACAATAATCAAGCGACACGGTTCTGAGCCGCGACAAAAACGATTAAGAGGCACTGTCGAATAGGGACAGAAAAAGGTAACTCACTCGGCATGCCCGCCGACCATACAAACCGGAACACAAATTGAAATTCAAAGAAAAATAAACTTTACTTGAGGAAACCTTGCCAACGTACCGAGACACCAATAAACATTGGAGCCAGGAGGAACCCAGCCAAAGAAAAGCAACAAACTCTTACCGTAGAAAGACACGCAGATCGACGGCATGACGAGTGAGTCCCATCAGCGAGAGAGTGGGTCAGACACGGAGCACAGCTGGGAAAAGAGTAGCTAGCAGCGGCCGGGCCAGCCGACCGCGGCAGACATGTAGGAGAAGGCAAGGGAGGGCAGCCCGGAGGGAGGGAAACCTTAGCGTCTCAGAGAGGGCCCGAAGATCAGTTTCCATATATTGTCACTTTTGTTTTTTGGGTTGCATTAAGGCCATGTTCTCTTGTTTCTACTGGTTTTGCGATTATTATAAGTTTAAACAAGAGCAGATATCAAAAACATGTTTGGTTTTTGCAGTGATAGCTAATTTTTCAAAACAAGAAATTATACGTTTTCGAATAAAAAGTCAATTAAACAGAATTGATTCAATTACATAATTAACTGAAACCATAGAATTTACTGCCTTGAAAAAAATCAGCCGAAATGGAAAAGATAATTTCAAACAAAACTGCAAAACACATTTTTGATATCTGCCCTCGTTTAGACGTAAAAAATTAATGTCACTAAAAGAGTAGAAACAAAAGAGCATGGTCTTTCATTTATTACAAACAATTGCAAATAACACGATACACAATTTTGCCAGAGTGTATTTTAAAATAATGTACCGTTTGCTAGCAAAAAATTATTTGCTTCATTTTTGCTTATTTTGACAGCAAAATATGTTCTTTTTAGGGACAAAACTCTAAAAATCCATTTGGTGTATTGCAACATAAAAATTCAGATACAAACGATGATATGTAAGTGTTAAAACTGCCAGAATGAATTTTTGATATATGTATTAATTTGCATTAAAAAAATTAAAAAATATTTTCGAAACCACTGCAAAACTAAAGAGTGAGGCCTTAATAGGGACATGATTATTGTGGATATGCAGTTTTGTTGTTGTAAATGTATTTTATGTAGGCGTATTTTGTCATAGGATGTACGATATAAAACACCTTGTTTAAAAACTTAAATTTTTTATTTGCATGGTGTTCTGATATATAGGGGAGGGGGTTAATGTACTTTTCGAAAAATGGACATATTGCTATGTCTTTATTGTTTCCTTTTAATTTCATTATTTGTTACATTGTTGAAGGGATGAGGTTGTGTAAAGGTGAGTACAATGTTGAGTTCGTTATCAGAATTCTTGTAGATCAGGTTTTGTGTCACTATTTTATGTGAACATGTAAGGCTGTATCTAAATAAACGGCTTTCGGTTGTTATCCAACCACCAAATGTCTGTTCCTGCCGAAACACACACTATAAACCTCTTTCGTTGGTTGGTTGACTGCCTGGAAGTGAAGAATTATCCACTTTCAGGTGAATGTGGTCAGACGGTGATTCGAAAGCATGTTCAGCTGTTTTCATTGTGTTTTTATAACAATGGCGGTGGTCTTTTCTGGAATAACCTGTCAAACGATACTTGCCACATACTTAAATACAACATTTTTAAAATTATTGTTGATTGGAACAAGTTCATGAATTACCTATATGAAAGTTTACCATAACCAGAAGCTACTGTTGAGTATACCAGAGCTGTTTAAAAGTGTCTGCAGTATTCCACAGAAGGGGTTTGCTACTATGTGAGACTTTTCGCTAACCAACATTGTTAATGAACGTGTATATGTTAAAAATTTTTGTACCTTTGTTTAGAATATAAGAGAGAATTTAGCGTAGAAATAATAACGGCGTTGTGCAAACATGACGGTAAACACATATTAACAAAAACTTTTTCTGTATGTACACATTTTATCTGATGTGTTTATGATGTTAATTTATTCGTTATTCTCTTGCGATAATTATGTCAGCTGTAAAAATAAACGCTTAAATTTTTAAATGTTCTCGTACTTTCATCAAGTGACGCATGTGACAGGTTATTACATAGTTGGTTTTTTAGTTTCCGTTTTATGTATTTCTTTAATGAATAATACAAACATTGGTTTTAAGCATTTGTAAAATCTATACTGTTCTCCATGCTTACTGAAAAAATCCCTCACGAATAATACTTTAACCGTATTTAACATTCACAAAAAATATTACTGTTACGTACCTAACCTAAATCCAAAGACAATATCATCTCAGATATGAACAACAAATGAGAAATGTCAGAAAAGACGATCGAAAATTGCAGGGTGCGTTCCAATATTCATTCTACGTACTATCCAATGGAAGAAAAATGGTGCTATGTTGCCATATTTACACTTCAAGTGGACGTGGAAACGCTTTCAGCTGGCAAGCTCCCGAAAGTCGTTTATAGGTTGCGAGTAGTTGACAAGCTGCCAGGTGAATGACTACTAACAGCGCTTTCGAAAGTCGTTTATAGATACGGCCCATAGTCTTACAATCTCAGAGTTTAAATGTAGCCCTTACACTGCCAACATAAGAAGGGGTGTGTGTATGTGTGTGTCATTTATTATATATATATATATATATATATATATATATATATATATATATATATACATACACATACACACACACGCGCGCATATACACACGTGTGTGTGTGTGTGTGTGTGTGTGTGTGTGTGTGTGTGTGTGTGTGTGCAGGCTGTAGATGTGCACTTCTTAGGCCCAAACATTTTTTTTATCAAATTTATAAAAATAAATTCTGTACATCTTCAATGTTTAGTATTTTGGTTTAAAATTGGTTTTAAGGTTCCTTACGATATTTCAAAATTATATTTTAATTAAATTGGTTATTTATTTTATGTCACAATTTATCTATTTTCTTGTAGATAGGGGAAAATGTAGTTTTTTTTTTATTTCAATCACGGTTTAGAGGGGAAATTATACAATTGAAATCAGTTTCAATTTCACGTTATTTTTTTACTTAATCATGGTGTCCAGCGATCGGGAAATGCGGGAAAAGCGGGAAATGTACGGGATTGGAATTTTGGCGGGAAATGTACGGGAATTTTCGCGGAACTAGTTTTATTCCGGGAATTTTCGCGAGGTGGAAAAATAAAATATTTGTCTGAAACAATAATTCTTAAAAGTCATTAACATGTCTTTCTGATGGTTGGACGTCTGGC
>PNEQ01088013.1:0-19655 GCA_003012365.1 Medauroidea extradentata | reverse complement strand
CTTGGGCTTTTGGCCATCCTGACTTGGGCTTTTGGCCATCCTGACTTGGGCTTTTGGCCATCCTGACTTGGGCTTTTGGCCATCCTGACTTGGGCTTTTGGCCATCCTGACTTGGGCTTTTGGCCATCCTGACTTGGGCTTCTGGCCATCCTGATTTCGGTTTCCCACGGTTTCTTGAAATCGCACCAGGCGAATGTTGGTATTGTTCATTAAAAGTTAGTAGACCTGGCGCGTGAGCAGTGCTTTACGTGGTACGGAAAGTGTATTTTTTTCTTGTATAAATATTTAAATTGTTTCCAATCCATGTATCTACGAAAAGAAGCCACTTTAAACTGTGTCCGTGTGTTTTTAAAATTGTCGTCCGCTAGTTAAAAAAATGATTGCCGAGCTCCTCAAAAGTGCTAAAAATGACTTTTTCACGTTGCTGTAGCTTAGAAAATATCAACCGCAATCGTAAAACGAAATCACAGAAACGTGCATTGGAGTTAGCCATATACGTTCCACAAATAAAATAACAGGGTCACAACTTAGAAGTCCCATTGAGGAACAGTGTCTACGAAAACACTACGCGCTAGTTTTGTACTCCGCACCTAGAGGCGATGAGGTGCGTGGCTCACATGCTATATTAGACTTATCGCCTTTCCCGAAGGAAATAAAAACTACGGTACACTAGGTCTCAACATAGGCCATGGCCGACTCCTTTGCTAGTACCTGTCTTTGTGTAAAAGTTGTGTGTAACCGTCCCTAATGAGTCCGCTGTCGACGAGATCTAAAGCACAATAACAATAAAATCACTTGTCTCATCGCCTCTAAGGTCTAGGCGCAGTCTTCTGTCCAAGAGTTTGCTCTTATTACGTTCTTGACCGTCCATCGGTGACGTGTTCTTTTTGACAGCTTGATTATTTACAAGTTCTGCTGAGTGCTCAGTATATAGTGAACGGCCTATAAAGGTAAACTTGACTCGCCAGCGGAAATGGGGCCTTGGATGAGCTGCGACCTCGTAATGAGTTGGGGTGGCCTAGTGCCGCGGCCCGCTAATTGCAAGTTGTTGGCTTAAATGGGAAGTGTCGGTAAGAAACGTAAGCTTCATCTCATTACCACCGTCACTCATCTTGTTAACGTCCGCACGGCTGTCGCTGTCAGCCTGTCGTTATGGCGCTAATATGATTAGTGCGCGCAGTGCGTCCTATCGCTCTCCCTTGTGCACGTGGTCTGGCGATAGAAGGCGCCTTTCATGTGTGTGGTTATCTTAGTCTATGTTAATTGTATTAACGCTAAGCACAGTAAGTCTTACATAATTATTGTTCTGTACTTCTGTATAATTAAAAGCCTCGACACAAATAATCAACATATTATGTATTGTGCGAGTAAACTACTGTACATTGTTTAAGGAACGTTATGTTGTAATTTGCATTAATATGTATTCGCACGCAGAAAATATTTATTTTTAAGAATAATATCAAAATATCGGCGTTCCTGTTTCATTAATCTGATTGTAATTAAACTTCGATGCGTTGTACGTGCGCTGCGAAGGTTTCAGACAAACAAATTTATATTGGGGGGGAAAGGTGGGAGGGGGCCAAAATGTGGCAGGGGGCAGAACGGAGTACCCAAAGAATCAGTGGAAAAAAATTACTGTAATTTATTACTTTTTAATTTTATCAGTATTATCATTATTTTTGTATGAATTTTGTAGTGTCAAAAGTTTTAATCAAAAATTTTCTTTTTAATGTTTTGCTGGTAAAATTGAGCTTTGAAAGATACGGAGAATAGACGTACATATTTTTTACAAATTACTAAAGATAGTATACACGACTCGGAGACATTAAGTTGAAAACCATGTAAACGTAGTTGCAGGCAATATTTAGTGCAATGTAGTTTTATAAAAATTATATAACTGAAGCAGAGCTCTGTTATTGTCTTTTTGACATGCGCAGTAAGAATCTTTATAACCGAGTGAGGTGGAGCAGTGGTTGAAACAATTGGTTCCATCCAGGACGATCTAGATTTTATTCCCGGCCCGGCCATCCTGATTGGTTTTCAAATGGTCTTATACCCCAAGCGAGTGTTGGGATGGCCAATATAACAGCCGCTCTGTTAGGACCTACTTTTAAATACAAGCAAAATATTCATTTCGTTAAAGTTAACGATCGTTTACTTAGCAATTAACCTTAAACATTTCAGCCAAGCGCAACGTGTACTTAGGAATATTATCAGCTTTGAAGCTGGCTCTGAGATAATTAAAAGATTACAACATTAAAACTTGGTACACAAACCCGGTCACTTTTATAATCGCAATAACCATAGTGTGTTCAAAATTACGTTGTTCATACGTAAGCAAAATACGTTCGGCAATAATTAGTGACGTTTTTAACGCTCGTTTCATTATCTTTTGCGTTCTGTAAATTTCAACAAACGCCATTTAAGTAAAATACTCTTATCGCCAAGTACGTACGTTTTCATGTAAAGCGTATTTTCGAGTGCGTCAGATAATGTAAATCATTTTATTTTAAGTCGGCAAAGTACTGAAATAAATTTGTTACTTCGTTAAATGAACACGTTCTTGACTTACCTATTGTAATTTAAATTTAAACAAGTTTTAAAAAATAAATAAAATGAAGTTATGTAAAGGGGGAGTGAACTTTAATGTAACTAAAATATTTATTCCAACTGAATAACTGATGTAAATAAAATTTTTAGTTGTTTTGGTAATAAAACGTTAACCTTTTAGGTTAATTCATCAAAAACAATTTTACATGTATAGGTATTGCTTGTGTATGCAATTCTTAGTGAATTGGAGGTTTATGAATTCATTTGCAGTATTAAATAATACTAAAAGAAATTCATAACTTCATTAAATACTACATAGGCATGCAAGCCTTTGACTGGGGATCCCGCATTCAGAGACTTCTTCATATAAAAGTTGCCAATTAAAATCTGATAGATACGACTAAAATAAAAGTGCAATTGAAGTAACAATTGTGTGTCTGGTATTGCACTTGATAAATAGTTTGAAACTTAATGTATGTATAAACAAGAACACGACGACAAGGCATGATACCGTAGTTCGAATGCACAACATAACAGTGGGATTGTGTTGAATTATTACATGTTCATCTTACCTCATGAGAGTACATGCTATGTCAATACTGCAGTACAGCAACTCTCGCAACGCATGTTTGCCTCCCAAGATACGCTGCGATTGTGGAGTACAACATCAAGGGAGTGCCAAGGGTGCTGTTTATAGGCGTATGCAATGCAGTATCGTCTTTACGCACAAATCGCTGTACTGGCGTGTTGTGCTTCTGATATTTTTTTCCCGAGACTGAAACAGTTACCATGCCATTGTATTTGAATTATGGTTTTAAGTCTAGTGCATATTTTTGTCGTTTTGTTCTTCGAATCTTGTTGATATATCCTCAAGTACTGCACGTTGGTCTGTTCATTCAGTTGGGCTTCGTAAATCATGTTCATGTTTCTAATAAACGTGCCGAATTTTTAAACTTACAGCGACTTAGTTTAAAGTGTGTACTTTTCGTAGATATACAATTATAGTACACGTTAAATATAAGTACAGGACTGTAAGTTCAACATTTCATGATGCACATTTTAATAAATAGGCCTACTACAGGCTACTATTTATGGTAAATATATTTCCGTTTGTTTTATTTGAAATAATTGTACAGTATTATATGTAATATTAGCAGTACCATTTTTGCAACAGTTTGTGTTTCTTAAAGGTAGAACTTACCTTCCCGGCACCTATAGTTCTGCCAAAGCAGGAACACTGACAACTCACTGAAACATACTTCAAGTGCAAGCAAGGCGTGTTGAGGTCTTAGGAATAAATAATGAAAGCAGAAACAAGCGGCAACCACCACGTCTCCACATTACCCTCCTTCAATCCTTGTTCTTTCGCTTTTTTATGGATTGAGACGCCGACAAGATTAATTCCTGCGTCAACATATCAGCAATGCAGTTTCCTTTCATGGCGAGTCGGCTCCTACCAAACTGGATCTGTTCCAGTGCGTTGTTGCCACACTTTTCCCTGCTCCCGGGAAATTTTTATGAAATCTCCTAGCCTCCTCGGGTGCGTGGTTGTGTGGCCGCTGTAATAGTTACCTGCTCGGAGTTTAGTAACCTTACAACAAAGTTGGTAGCTTCAACTGTATTTGTGAGGACTTTATTAGTTTACGCACACTTTCAGATTACCTGTCACAGAACATGTTTTGTCACATCATAAGCAATGAGGGAGAGAATTAAAATAGAAGCTTTGTTTGATGTTAAGAAATTGTTGTATTACTGGTTTAACCTATTAGTAGTTGCCTACAGTGAAACCATGTCTTCTAATGTAAATTTTTAATTTTAAAATCATTTAAAATATGATACCTATACTAAAGGACATCACTAGTATTCAGCTCCGGAAGAGTGTGTGGTAGATAAATAAACGCTGAAAACATCAATTGATCTCTACGCTTTTTTCGAAGCCAATATGGATAAAATACTCAATACAATCCTAGATAATGGTATTTGCCAACTTTATGAGTAAATATTTATCCATAATTACTAACTCGTTACGCGTGATCTCTTGCGCCGCAGTTAAATGCATGGACGAGGTTCCGGCGTCAGAGATTGTGGCTCAGAAGTTCGTAACACTTGACTTGAAACAATTTTGTTTAAAACGTTGGCTGAAACTATTGTCTATGATTCCTATTGTTTAATTTTCGCAAACAAGAAACCTACAGTTATAGATTAATCCTTTTAGCGTTGAATTATGTACCAAACCCTCAAAGGGGGATAGTGCGCCAAAGCAGTGAATTTTCACAATTTTCGACATTACTTTTTCCCCTCGCTGATTATCGAAAATCAAGGTTTAACAATCCGGAAATGATACTTTTGTACAATTCATTACATTTCTACATAGTCACAGACTGTCTTATTTTTGGAGCAGTGATAGCAGATAATAAAAAGATACATTTTTCCTATCTGCCATAAGTGCTCCAAAAATGAGAATGTCTGTGTGACTATGTAATCCAGTTAGAAGGTGTACAAAAATGTAATCTTCGAATTGTCGAGCCGTGATATTTGATAACAAGCTAGGGGAAAAAGTTATGTCGAAAATTGTGAAAATTCACTGATTTGACGCAGCATAATTACCACACGTAAAACATTTACTTTAATACTGTAATTTTGTGTATTTGCCGTAAAATATCATGTACAGATAGCTTAGCTTTAAAAAATTCAATTTCTAAATATTGAAAATACGCATTATTCAGCTTAAAATGTGTTCATAAATTGAATCTGCACTGCATTAAAACATAAAACATATAATACACAGCATGCACCAATATCTTTAAGTTTGTTCAAGTGTACAATATGTTTTCTGTACGTCTTATTGTTTTCATTATTTGTGTGGCTAAAATAAAATATCAGTGATTCATGACTTGAAAACACTAGTTAATTTTTGTTAAAGAATACTTTCGGAATTACGGTCGTAAGTTTATAAATTTATTTTTTAAAATATTTATAATATATAATTTAGGCAATGTACTTCAGTAAAGATGCTCAGCAATTTTCAGTCACTAAAATTTTATAAAACATTTTTGCTGGAAATGCAATTAATTTTTTGTTTACCGTCTCGTGTTTTCACAACAAAACGTTGACCAAAATTTGTCGAAGGTAGAGTGCTGATTACAGATGAAGTGGGTCAGTTCAACGTAATTTGCTCTGTGACATTCTTCAAACATACTATACCTGTCGTATTTTTATCTTCAAGCCGTATTACTAACAGTCTATAGTTTATAATAAAATTATACATTTTGTTAATGTTAAATTTAAATGAATATGAACTGTACTTGTGTTGGTGTGTTTAGAACTCTTCATAAATTGCAGTAGCCAACATAAAAAAGTTAAATAATTAAAAACTAAAGCTCAGTGAATAACGCACAATGTATTCAGTTTTATGCTGTGCCGCATTTTGAATTTTATGATTCATGAGATGAGTATAGCAAAATTAAAATTTTTAGGCAGTTTTCGTTGCTTTTTGGCTGAGCTTTTGCTCTATATAAGCTACGTGACTTTGTTCGTATAGTTTCTGCTGGAACATAAACCTGCTGTTTGGGAATTTATTACTGGTGTTATTACGTTTCAGTGAAAGTCATTTAAATGGAATAAATTCTACATGTTAGTGACAATAAATCGTTAGACACTTGTATTTAAATTAGAAGTTTGTAGATACCACTAGCTGGCCGAAGCGTGGAATGTACAGACACTTGGATATAAAAAAGTTTTATTTTTAAAAACAAGCAACTCTTAATTCGTGTTTACACATATCCACAGTAAATGGCAGTTTGAAACATTGAAACATGTTTATTTCAATTACATAAAGTTTTAATAGAGCATTAAAATGCTCGTTGCGGATGTTTAGTTCTCGAATTGATGAATTTTTCCACCTGACGGTTTGTAAATATACATTATGTATACAATGTACAATGTTAAGCATGTAAAGGATTTTTAACCATATCTGTTAGAATATACCTGCTGCATTTGCTTCAAAAAGCACACATACAAAAACGTTAAGTTATGGTACCGAACGTATGGTTGTGCATGCTTACCCCCACTTTTTTTTTTCATTCATATACAGGACGTTTTCGTGCTGATAAATCAAACTTTTGAGGGATTGTAGTGGAAAAAGAGACATCGGGAATAGTGGACCGGGACTCTGTTAAAAGTTACAACTAAAACCGTGGGTAAGCAAATTTGGAACATCTTCTTCTGTTTTTATTGACGTCATTATTACATACCGCGAGATGAATAAATACGTTTTACAGGAGAAGTTTAATATGGCAGTTCCCCCAGTGTATATGCCGGCATTACAGCTTCGCAAGAGGTTCTGTCGCGTTCACTGTAACCTCCCTGGCGATTGTCTGATGACATCACTGGTAGATAGAATTGTTGTCATCGGGTCTAATTCATTAAGTTAAAAGTGTAGATAGAGATTTGACATGACTCCACACGGTAAGAACAGGCGAACGCGATATGTAATGGATTTTCTAAATTAGCTTCGCCACATTCTTCGCAGATACGAGATATGTGACGTTTAACTGATATGTGTCGCATTTCCGGCTTACATTTCCTATCTAGTGCGCTTAATTTGTTCTCAGTCATCCCTAAAAGTTTGACTTATAACAAAAACAGCCTGTATCAATTGAGGACCACTCTGACTCCAAAATGTATGTAATAGTAATAAAAAGTAATATATTTTTCGTGTGTATTTGTATCTATCTTAAATATGTTACTAATGAAAATACAGTATTGTTTTTACCATTAATACTATCATATTTCAGATAGAATTAAATGTTCACAGTAAAGAAGTTTTTTTCTTTTTGCTAATTCTTAAATTTTGCAGTTAGCATGGTTTGGAATTCAGGCCCCGAATTGGAAAATATTTCCGTTCACATAAACTTCTAAACGACGTTAGTTGTGTTCTTTTGCTGAACTCGGATTTCCAATTTAGTCCCGGTCCAGTTAAAGCGATCTTAGATGCCTCCTACTAGATTCAGGCAGCTGATGCCCATGTTTTACGCGAGACACGGGACAAGTAAAACTTAAATTGAAAGTAAAAAAACCGCCGACTGTAAGTTGGTGAGGAGTCGGGTGTCCTGCAGATTCGAGATGATGCTGCATCATCAGGTCAAGATGACAATGTTATTTTAATATCATTGAAGTCACAGGATACAAATTTTCGAATCGACCAGACCAGTAGAGTACCTCACATCCCTTCAACAACTAGAAAAGAGCTGATGATCTCAAACATCTGAACAGAATTTCTTGAATCGTACCTAAGAACACACGTTAAACTTACAACACCCCTCTTTTTGCGGTGGCGGTTAAAAATTAATTGGAAATGTTGTACCGGCGTTACAGCAAGACTTGGCGTATCAAAACATTTCAACGAAACTTGGAGGAACGAGTCGGTAAACTAAGACGGACGTATTTTGGTTTTCACCGTTTAGTAGTGCTGTCTCGGTTGGCTCTTTGTGACTACGCAACATAGTTGCCAATATTTGGGAAACGTTCGCAGCGGTTTGTTTGTCCTCTTGTGCAGAGCAACAACAAGCCTTGATATTCGCACGGGAGGGCTGATGGGGAGGGGTTGCCTAACAGAGGCATTGTTACCAGCACTGGGAATCTCTGCTCCTTAGTTCCCAGCGCCGTGCGTGGTATTATTTCCGCCCAGAGGAAGTAGTTTCCCGCCTCGAGTGTGGGAAAACTTAGTCATGTTGTGTTATATAGACAACTTGGGCAGGCGTATACTTCTCTATTGATTCCTTGACAGTGAGCGATACTCACCATCTTGAATTTTAGTATTTTGTTATCCCCCGACGCAAAAAGAGGGGTGTTATAAGTTTAACGTGTTTATCTGTGTCTGTGGCATCGTAGTTCCTGAACGAATGGACCGATTAATTTATTTTTTTTGTTTGAAAGCAGACGTGGTCGAGATGGTTTTAACTAGGATGCAATTAAATCTGTTCAGCCGTTTAAAGTTGACCAGCCTTTTTTTTTTTTTTGTGAGCAATTCTACTGGTATGGTCGATTTGAAGTTTAGAATCCTGTGAGTCGGTTTTTTTTAAATTCAATATGTAATTCAATATGTAACAACAGTAACGGAAAATAAAGATTTGTGGTGTCAAAAATTCTATCAATATCGACCGCCTAGCTGACTGACTGAAAGTCCCACAGTTAAACCGTTCCGGCGGCAAACTGCGCGCAGGTTCACATATCTTGGGTGCAGAGGCGATGCCAATATCGCAACATGTACCTGTGCCGGCCGGCGTCGCTCGTAGTGCCTCGTCGATTTTCGCTTCGTCGCCGTAGGGCTACAATCCCTTTTTATGCTGTTTTTTTCGAATGTTGTTATTTTTAATCTCTAAAAGGGAGCAGAACCCCGTAAGACAGTTATGTAGATTTCTTGAAAACTTTTACTATGAATCATAATTTTTTCAAAGCAAAAAAAATATATGTAATTTTGGCTTATTGTCTACTTTAATATGTGTTGGTTTTACGATGTCTGCTCCCTTTTTAAAATTTAAAAAAGAAAGTAGTAAAAAAAAGTGTAAATAGGGACCCCGGAGCTGGAGGCAGTGTTACATCAAAATAGGAATTCCTACTGGCAACGTCTTAATGGAAACGTTAAACTGTATGATCATAGTGTATTTTTGTACTTAATTGTTATATGTTAACTGATGTTCATTCAATTGCGGAGGACATTATTATATTACGTTTTATATTATAATGTACATTTTTTTTAAAATTAGCTCGACTATGTTTTATATAATTTGCGTTACACAGCTGAGTAGCAAAACCCCTGCATTTTTCAAAAATCTTAAATGAGGATGAATTCAAGAGGATTTCTGCATTAGTGACCCTTAAGGATGTTCAAGTGCGATAAAATAATACTTTATATTTTTATTAAATAGTGTTATTTTTGTAGACGACACTTGCGAGTACAGATTCATATTAGAAAACAATATTAGCTCTCATAGTTTTCTCATTACGGTGCGTCAAATTAAAAATTTGCATTTTACTGTGCCTGCAAATAGTAAAACCCAACAAATCTCTTAAATGAAATAATTAGACTTTCATTCCATGAGCTGTGCAGTAACATATTTAAAAACCTGCAATACAATATATGGAATTAAAAAATTCGCGAAAGCACAGACATAAAGTGCAAATTCAACAATTTTTTTTTAAAATTATAAAATTGATTCACGGGATTAAAGAAATGTTTTATTACGTAGCCCGTGGCATGTTATTTTGCTGTGAGTTATTTCAATTGCGTTAGTCAATTGGTTTTTACTATTTACATGGCATCAGAACATGCAAATTTTTTAATTTGATGCACCGTTATGAGATAACCATGCGAGTTAAAATTGTTTCGTAACAAGAAGCTGCACTCACAAGTATCGTCTGCCAAACTAACACACTATTTCGTATAAATAAATGGCCAGCACTAAACCTCACCACAATAACCCTCCCTCCCTTTCCCCTTGTTTTTCTAGGTCGAGTGTACGTGCGGCGGTTATTACGTCAAGTTTTCCTAGACTTTAGTTCCGTAGATTTCTTTAACCAATATAGGCCTATGTCTATATTTTGTGGGTGTAGTGTGTGTGTCAAACTAGTTGCAAGAAAGGGGGATTTGTGACGCATTAATGCAGAAACATTTATTAGCGTTAAGAACATTGGATATTACAGTTCTAGAAGTCTTGTTTTCGAAGGCCTAATCATTTTTTTAAGATGTTCTATTTTATTGTTATTGTGGTAGTCTTCTTTTTCGAAATATTTTATCCTTCATGTTCTATGTCTACGCTAGATGTTAGTTGGTGGTTAATATTAATTAAAAAATTTGTTGAAATTAGTTTACCGAATTTGGATACCACAGATTGTTAGTAATATTGATATGCAGATGTAAGCGAACGACGCAGTGTTTATTATTGTCGCGCGCCTACGTCCTATGCAACCTGCTATAGGCGAAATACGCATCAGTTTAGAATTATAGGCTTCGCGAAGGCATTTTGCAAAAATTAATAAACAGCAGTCTCAGACAATACTTCTTGCCAACTTTCTGAACAAAATTTTTTATCGGGTAACGTATATCCGAAGAACAATAACGCCGAAATATCTTACTTTCCATTACGGCGCAAGAGATCACGCTCAGCGAATGTGTCATTCTGGGTAAATGTTTGCTCATAAAGTTGGCAAATATAATTATCAAGGATTGCTGTTTTGTAGTTGTTTATATATTGACTTTCAAAAAGTGTAGATCTCAATTGTAGAACTCAGCGCTAATTTATCTACCACACCCTTTTAAGTCTCCCAGGTGTTCAAAATCACAACCTTTAACACAGTAATAATAACATAAAATACGTTCTCTGGCGTGTGTGCGTGTGTGCGCGACACTTTAGTATTACAAGTGGTCCCAAGTAATTGCCTGGAGCTTGAGGTCAGAGGTTGTGAACAATCACTAAATTGTAGCATTCTTCTTTACTATAAGAAAAGAAAATCTTAAACATTTTAGTACACTTTGAACTGAGTGAGTGCGAATGGATATTTACGGCAATGAAGTACGTTCCAGCCTGTGCTGTGCATTGCTTTTATCCTGAACCATTCAAAACACACAAAACATTTTTGTTACGTTATTTTCCTTTATGTGTGTTATTCAAGGTTCATTTACTTGAACGTGTTAAATACAAAAGCAAATGAGTAACGCTATTTAAGTACTTTTTATAAACGAATATATAGATTTTTTTATTGTATTTACAGTTGTGTTGGATTTTGTTGTTCAGATAAGTGATCGTTAATGGGAACGATTTTTTTTTTCGAGAGAAAGTTTAGGGCTTTACTAATTTTTAAGGTGTCGCAATAACAATGTTAGTTCAGTATGCTTAATTGATACTTTTGGTGATGCAATGATTTTTTTTACACATTCAGTCAGAACTCAAATGTTTCGCTGCGAGATAATTTTAGTGATTCTTAGTTTAAATACACGTTATAATTTGTAACGAAATAATGCTTTTCAAATGATTTGCCTGAGAACAGCTTTTCTGAGAAGTATGAAAAAAAAAAAAAAAACGATGTACATATTAACTAGTTTTGGTCTGTTAATATATCAACTGCCTGTTGGAATTTTTTTACCACCTTACAGGAAAAACTGGAAAAAAATCATAATTTCGGTGCTTTCAATGACGTGTAGTCTACAGCTGTGACTTAGGGCACGGTATGCTGCTATTTTCATAGTCATATTTTTATGTTTATATTTGTACCAGATATATTTTGGTATAGACATAAGGTGTTGCTAAATTTGGCTCTTATGAAATTTTTTTATGTCTCAAAGTTTTTGTGTAATGACTCGTAAATGTCAAAATTTTCATTTTAGTGTTTCATGTACGCCACTAAAACCAACTGACATACCAAACTATATGAAAAACCTGTGAATAACGATGTTGTAGGCTACAAGGTCTCGTATATAATTTCAAATTTCAGCAATTTTTTTTTCAAGGGCGACCTATCTCCGTCATTTTAGAGCCTCTACCGCGCAGATAGGCGGCGCTCTTAAGAGTACGTAGTAGATAAATAAACGTTAAAAAGTCAAATTGAAATATACACGTTTTAGATAGTCAAATTGGAAAAACTAGACGACAACCCTTTGCAAATTTAATGTACAAACGTCTACCCAGAATTATGTATTTGTTAAGTGTGATCTGTTCCGCCGCAATTAAGTGTACGCGATTTCAGCGGCAGAGATTGTTCTTCAGAAATACGTTATTCGAGAAAAAATTTTACCAGTAAAGTTGGCAAAAAGTATTGTCTATGTTTGCTTTTTTTTTATATTTCATAGAGGCTTCGAGAAACCTACAATTTGAAACTGATGTTTTTAGCACTGAAGCGCTGAATTATGTAGGCCTACCATGCCCTCTCAGTGTTACCTCTTTTTATGGAGTAAACGGCCCTGTGTAGGGGGGGGGGGTGGGCATGGCCATACGGTTGCTGGAAAAAGAGAACGCCAGATCCAGATGCTAAGTGTACGACCCCCGTTGTTCGTGAATGCCATCGTCAAACGTGATGGCTTGGCGTCATAGCAGCAAAGTACGTCAGAGCGCCTCTCTCCCAGCTTGAGAGGGGAAGGAGTACAGTATTTTCATCTCTTAGAAAGCGCCTCCTATTATCTTGCACCCATAATTTTACACGTCAATGTGAACGGCCGGTCGTCTCGCCCAGTAACGTGCTTTATGTTTTTGGTAGCGTTGTATGGGGGTGGTACACAGTTTCGTCACGAGTCTCTGAAAGATGGCGATGAATTGAAGGGAGAGACAAAGGAAAAGTGCAGCTACAAGCATAAATAGTTACATAAGCTGAACACTAACTTGGACAACTACATGTTCAGAGATCTTAACAGGATTTATTTCTCAATGTTAATAATTTTACTGAAGATGAGCTTTAAAGAAATATCTTGTTTATTCAAAAGTTCTTGAACTAAACAAAAGAAAGGGAGGAGGGAAAGACACAATTCTCTTGTATTTTTTCCTTAGTGTGTTTTTATACTTACAGGGAGGATGGTGTGCCTATCCGCTGCCCAGACTTGTATGAGAATCGTTTCTGTGTGGGATCAATTTACAGGAAATGCCACTGGAATTTTTTTGTCAAGCGCGGTTGTCCTTAGCGATTACAACTCTTTATGAAAATAACCAACTACTATAGTTAATTTTAAAATAAAATACCGTATTGCGTTTTACTTCACGGACAGGTGACCCGTTGACGCCGCGTTAGGGTGTAATAAACACATATCGTCACCCGAACAGTTTTGTGAAAATTAGGTAATTTCCGTAATAATAGAGGAGGGAAATGTAGTAATAATGGATTAACCTAGTGATGTACGGGGCTAGTGTTATGTTTGAGGCTCGTTTGTTATTGCTCATGTTTTGGAACGACATTGCTAATTATGTTTAAAGTATTGACTGATATAAGTGCGTTGTTTATTTTAATGCTGTCGATTATAACTCTGTATAGTATCAGAACGATGGTAACACAATATGTGAAGAAAGTTGTGTTGGAAATAGTAATCGCATTTAAGAAATAAGTTTTGCTTACAAGTTGTACAGTTTAAGAATGACTTTTGGAAGCAGAGTTTAGAACTGTGAACTAAAGATGTAATAATTTGACTATAGCAAGTTGCCAGAGTTGATTTGGAAAAGTTAGATGATTAAGTTAGCATTGCCGGCAAAGGAGACACGGGCGTACGTCTTAAATTTTCGGTCAGTTAGCTGTAAAATATACAGGATGGCCAGAAACAACGGCATAATAAGCACACCACGCGAGTCCTGAGCTAAATTGGAGACGAAAATGTTAATGACGAAAAGTTGCATGATATTTTATATTCACAGTGTGGCAACATAGTACTGTAGTTAGTCCCTTCTTGCGCTCCACATATATATCGCTTATCTTAATACTATTGTCCTGACCTGCATATTGTGGGTGCAGGTTAAAATCCCAAGTAGCCCAAACCCGATACTACGGTTACTTGACGTAACATACATAAAATAATACCTGGAGCCCAAGAAAGGACTATTTCCGTGCAGTGTTGCCACATTGTGCACGTATAATGACGTCTTGCATTTTGCCACTAACATTTTAGTCTCCAATGTAGTCCAGGATTCGCGTGATGTCCTTATTAGCCGTTTGTTTCTGGACATCCTGTATACGTGACTCATTCATGCGTTCCAGTTATCATGCCCAGCTACTTCTCCCTTTCACCACAACTATGGTTAAGTGAGTGATTCGAAAGAGGTTATTGGTGATTTAATGAACTCTTGAAATATATGAACAATTGTCAGCTGGAATTGTGATCAGAATTTGTTGGAATTGGGTTGCCCACTTTAGCTTGATAAGCGCCAGTCAAAATGCTTTTGTATTCGCATGGAAGGCATCTTTGGGGTTTAGGGTGTGAGGTGTAGGGTGTTTTTATAAAATATCCTGAAGCAGTCGGGGACGAGCTCGCGACCTCCCGAGCGCTTGTCAACGACCTGCTGGTCTCGTAAGGCACGCTGGCGTCTGACTGGCGACAGAAACCGAGCTGGCACAATTTGACAGTCGCTGGTTGTCCAACGCGATGCAGAAAGTGGAATTGGATACTGCAGGCGTTAAAGCTTCGATGAATGACCGACGTAGGTACAGCTTGAATTATTTCATCCACTAACCGGAAGTATATGGTCGCTCCTCAGGTAAAGGTGAGACACTTTACGAGGTTTTGTTTGAGAACAAACACGGAGTCTTGTTTCATGGCTCTGGGAGAAATCGGAAATTCGCGATCTTTGGGCTTGGCTGTGCGTCCCGTCACGACGCAGACGACGCGCCTAGGAGGCTGTCCGCGGCGGCATGACACATGCCCTCCAATCAGCCGTGTCAAACAAGTTAACCCATTTATCGGCGGCAATTGCGGTTACTCGAGTACTACCTTCCCCTCCGCCCGTCGAAACACACGGCAAGTGTCTGCTGCTCCGTGGACGCGGGCCGACCTCCGCTGTGCGACCCTGACACACGAACTGGCGCGCTCTCACCAGGCGTTTGTAATAACTAAGTAACCAGCTAGTTCAGTCGCATTGCCAGGTTTAAGAGATCGCCAGGTTTCGTCTAAACAGTTACACTCAGTGGCTTCAAGATGCCAAAATACAAGTTAGGAAATATTTTTTCCTTTCCTTTATGACACTTTGTGCAAGACCCTGCAAAATAGTTACTTAAAACATTGGAATAAAATATTTCGGCATTATAAATTACCAACCCCCTTTCTCCTTTGCGTTATTTGTAAACTTGACAAGACCCAACATGTACTGCTGTGAAGAATCTTTAGTTTTATTGGAAACGTTTTGGCATACTAGTATTGTTGTAACAATGGCTTTTATTTAGGACTAGCTGCCCCCTCCTTGTCCCGAAGTATAAATTTTTAGACGGAAATATTCGTGGGCACACGCACAGCTCGCCAGAAAGTTTTATCGTAATCGAAGGAATGGTATAGGAGCGCATAGAAGACGAGGAAACTAATATTGATTTTTAATAATACATTTTGCTAAACAATTTTTAATATAATTTTCTAGAGTACAATTTCAAACTTTTATACAAATATAACAATTACCATACAGGCTACGTTACTCTTGCATAGAATATCAGAAGCCAATGTAGAAGTATAAACGAGTTAAAACTAAATGTTATATTGCAATGATCGAAAAAATAATAATAAGCTCATCTGTTCAAATTCATCTTTACAATGGATACTGATATCGATAAGTATAATTTGAAGGTATTGCAACTTGCAAATAGTGTGCTTGTAATGCTTAGTCCGAGTTTTTATTACCAATAGAATATAGTTTGGGCTAGTCTGTCACATCTGGCACTAAATAAGCATAAAAATACTTATTGAGGTTATAATCCCCCAGGTAAGTTCTTGAAAGACCGTCACAGGTTACTGTTTACCAGATGTGAAGTTACAGAATAGACTCCTGGCATACCTTATTTAGACGTTTTTTGGAGGAGTGTTTAGTAAGCGAGGCCCCGGGTCACGCGGAAACATTTGTACACGACCTTAAAGCCCTCACCCTCAATGTGTTTGTAAAAGTAAAAACTTTACTAAAATTGTCTTATATTTGACAGGATTTGTGTGTGTATGATGAAGGGATTTTAAAACGAAATATACGAAAGATTTACCAAAAATTGTTTTCAAAAATGTATATTTCGTACGGTATTGACAAATCGGGCATTGGCAAGAGAGTGAATATGAATTTGCCTTTTGGGTACTGGTGTACCAAGGCTATCAAAACGGGCTATACACGAACGTAATTTTTTTTCGATATTATCGGTAAAAAAAAAAAAGGCATACGGAGATCACCCAAGGGCATATGGCATCACACCACTGACTGACTTAATGAACTTGGAGACGTTCTTACGCGTCTGCCGAATGCCGAAGAATACTACGAAATGAATCCCTACGATGGAATGAGCGGGTGAAGATGTTTTTGGTCAGCTAGGTCTTAAGCTGTAGTGGGAGTTGACGTATGGAATGGCGCCGAATTGAAGAGGCGGGAGAAACGTGAGATCTCCGAGAAAACTTACCGCAATGGCGTGATTGTCCGTCACGATTGACACATGCATAAATCTGGGTCGTCCCCACTTGGAATTGAGCCCAGCACTGAAGCACGCGCCAGTTGTTTAGCGAGTATTCAGTGTTCAGAAATGCCTGTAGTTTTATAGCCATCAATGGCGGTGAGTCAAGAACAGAGCTTGGCAGACGGTCGCCCCACGACTTCCCCCCAAATTGTCTCTCTTCCCGTTGACGTCATCTTTGTGGCCCGGGTTGCGTCATGCCGACCGTGACCCAGGCTGCTGTGGTCCCTTCCAGATAGCGAGGCCAGGAAATAACTCCCAGCGTGTGGTCGCCCCACCGTACGTGGCTGACAATTGACGAATGTTGATTAGCTGCTCTGGGGTGGGTGAGGAGAATCCTTTCTATCTCTCATGGCAGGGGGACACACGCTTCACACAATGCCTGCCGCCTGCCCGTTGTCTACTGCAGAGAGGGTTGCGGCTGTGTAGAAGCTGACGAGGAAGTTTTGTGCCGAGTGCAGGTCAACGCGGTTATAAACAACCTGTGAAGTTTTCAGTGAATCTGTAATGATTTAAAAATACTTTTTGTCTATTGCAAGTTGTCGACGAAACTGTTCTGCTTCTGAACTATGTACTCAGTACACTGTAAAATAGTTTTTAATGTTTTTGAATGACTCTTGCAATGACGACTAATTAGGTAGGGAGCTATTGTATTTCTTTGTTTTTAGTTTACCTCTTTAAGAACTTCCAAATTTTGGTTTATTTGTATTTGCCGTTGTTCTTCACATTTTCTCATGGGATTTTTTGGTTTCATTATTTAATATGTGCGTTGACTACAGCCAATTGGATTCGTTTTTTCTTTATTGTTTTCATTGTACACTCTTTGGTTTTCTGAGACGACGTAACCATGCAATGACGCATGTCCGTAATGTTTCACTAAATAATTTTAAGATAATATTCCCTAACGTGCAAGGGAAGCAAATCACCCGTTTCATGTAAGAGAAAATTACTTGGCTAAGGCAAGGGAAAATCCATGACTGAAAAACACATTGGCTGAGTATCTTTTATAAAGCCAATAAAGCGCATAATCTTTGATACTACTTAAACTTAATAACTTTTACTATACGCATTTACTTTTTAGTATACGCTATTCTTTATACTTGTCGGTTTTCTGTATTTTTTTGCTTACCGTATGCATGGGATACCTTGCAGTGACAGGACGCAGACACAACATTTTTCCCTTCGGATTTTCGAGCATAAGACTTTTTGTTTGTGTAATATCTGAAGTTTCTCAGATTGTGTTCTCCGCAAACTATATACGTGTGTCACCGTTATTATGAACACGTTTAGTCTATGAAGCAAAGTTAGTTACGCGTGTTGCTACAGAGAACCTTAATAAAAACTTCGTACGATTGTAATTGGAGTCATTTGCAATACCATTAGTTCAACTCCGAATTTTAGGTCTGCTGTGAAATTGCCTTTTCAAAAGGAAACTCGCCGGAACACTTTTTTTTGTGTAAAACAAGAAAATAAGCACATGGAAGTTGTGGCGGGAGTGTATAAAGGCTATCCTGTTACACCTTCACGCATGGTCACCCGCACGACAGCCTCTCTGAATTGTTGCCTGCCAGCGTATATATAAAAAAAGTCGTATTACGCGACTCTAAAAAGAAATCACTTAGTCCCAACCGGTTGATATTTTTGCTTGACGTCGGTATACTGTGTTTCGTATAACTAGAGTGAATTTTGACGACTCTGAGAGCGAATATTGTTAAGCTTAATTCTACTACATGTTCGGGAAGCAGTATTATGGACGATTTTAGCAAGGGATAATTTTCTCCTCTATTTGCGCTGGAGTCGATAAGAGGACTATGGAGAGATGGAAATAGAATCACCATTAGCTAGGCTAAAGTAATAAAGTTCACTTAAATTTTTACTAAAAAAAATTCTCATTACAGTTTTCAATTTCTATTTATAATATACTAATACAATGTTTACTATCGCGAAAGCTATCAAACAGGAAATGACACCTGACATTTAACCCCCTTACCAATTGCACAGCAACTAGCGTAACGTCACCGTTTTAAATAAACCCCATGAAATGTCAGTAAATAAAACATTTTACAGTTGTGAATTTAGAAGATTTAAAGAAATTTTGTCGCTGTGCAAGAGTAAACGGTAAGTTTTATTTTATTATAAATGCTATGAAAATGTATTATTTTTGTATCTCTGTGATCTGTGTTTCTGGGCAAGCAATTCAGTTGGTAGAAAACTCGGAGTTGTGGTAGAAACAAGTAACTGGGTTAGACATTAAAAATAACAGCATCGACTGTGCTCTTGTCGATAGAACAAGCGAGCATGCCTCATTGGACCTACGTAGCCATTATATCTAAAGGTAAAACGTGTGATAATGTCTTTGAATGTTTCATGCTATGGTGCAAGAATAACGTACTGTACTATTGTGGACAAACGCTATTGCAATATTATTGTTGCGAGCCGCGACTGTCTGGCTGGGCGGTGTAGTACGATACTGTGGTGGCGGAGCTAGGACATCCCCTTCCCACTCACTCCTCGGCACCGTGGCTGTCGGGCAGGGCGGCGAAATACAATACAGTGGCGGCAGCGCTAAAAGGCCTCCTCGGGTGCCGCATGGATTGTATTACTCCATGATAACCACCTGCGCCCAGTATCGGGTAACCGAGAGAAAATATCGTGATCTGGAATGATCATGTTCCCTCTTTACCTCTCTGGGTGGTGCTTGACATTGAAGCGACATCTTTCCAGGAGGTTGGAGAACAGAGACCCGCCGAGATAATTCGAGAAGAAGGAGGGTGGGGTATATAAGGGGGAGCTGCAGCACGAGCGAGAGAGTTTTTGCTGGCAGGTGCCTAGTGTGATCTGAAGTGATAGTGACGAGTATTGGATTGCGACGACTGTTCAAGGGCGTCCAGCGAGTGGGACCGCAGCAAGTAGGAGGAAGAAGGTGATTCTAGGCCAGAAAGATT
>PNEQ01088012.1:0-19656 GCA_003012365.1 Medauroidea extradentata | reverse complement strand
TACAAGTGTAGTTATGAAGTAGTTTAGCAGCTACGTACAAGTGTAGTTATGAAGTAGTTTAGCAGCTACGTACAAGTGTAGTTATGAAGTAGTTTAGCAGCTACGTACAAGTGTAGTTATGAAGTAGTTTAGCAGCTACGTACAAGTGTAGTTATGAAGTAGTTTAGCAGCTACGTACAAGTGTAGTTATGAAGTAGTTAAGGCAATTTCGCTGTTGTAATTAATGGAACATAACAACCAACCTCACAATTACATTTATATCTTTTATATACAGAACCATAGATGTCAACAGTGATAGTGTGTACATAACACAGACAGTTTGCTACAGTATTCTGGCGTGAAAGATCAATCGACGATTATGAACATAATTAAGTAAAGTATTGAGTACAGAATTAAATATAGTGTGTACCTTGCTTAAGGGGCCTGCCTACCTGCGCTTGAAATGCGTTTCAGCGAATTGCGATTATTATTTGTTTGCTGGAATTACTAGACACGCATTATATTTGTATATCTACGAATAGAACACACACTTCAAACTATGTCACTAAAGTTTCAAAAATGCAGCACGTTTTCTTAAAACATCATTTCCGGACACTTCAAAATGGCCAAAAATGGGTTTTAAAACTGCCGTATCTGTAAAAATAACAACCGGATTCGAAAAACACAACTATATAAACAAGCGTTAGATATTGAACTATGCTAGCCACAAATACAGTAATGTGGTGACCGCTAAAGTCCCATAAGATAGTAAAGCACTGCGCGCCAGCTGAGTGGCTTGAGCAGAGGCGATAATACATTACACACGTCGGTCAACAGCAACCATACCGCTCCTGCTATGCCTCACACACAAACACAACTATCTGGTGAGGTCCCTTAAGTGCGATAAAATCATAATTTTATATATTTTTTGAAATGGTGTTAGTTAGTGTTATTTTTGTCGGCGACACTTGTAAATACAGTTTCCTCTTACAAAACAATTTTAGCTCTCATTGTTTTCTCATAACTGTGCGTCAAAATCAAAATTTGCTTGTTAAGTGCCATGCAAATAACGAAATTAATTTATCTATTTAAATTAAATAATTTACTGTGACCTAACATCCCATGAGCTCTGTAATAAATAATTTTGAAATCAACAACGTAATATTTAGAATTTTTTAAAAAATATAGCAGAAGTAGGCCTACAGGAAAACAAAAATGCAAATCTAACATTTTTTAAAAATGTAAAATAGTCCACCGGATATTTTTAATATGTTTTATTACGTAGCCCATGGCATGTTATGTCGCCGTGAATTATTTCACTTCTGTAAGTCAATTTGTTTTCACTATTTGCATGGCAGCAGAACATGCAAATTTTGACTTTGACGCACCGTTATTAGAAAACTTTGAGAGCTAAAATTGTTTGTAAGTGGAAACCGTACTCACAAGTATCGTCTAGAAAACTAACACTATTCCATAAAAATATAAAATTATGATTTTATCGCACTTGAAGCCGGATATAGCTGTGACCAGTCGAAACAGCGGCCCGACATCTAGCGGTCACCGCTTGAAGCTCGTTCAGGATATCATCTTCGTTGTTCGTGCACATTTTCTGGTTCTTCCTTCCACCTTCGCCGCTGTAAACAGGATATAGTATATGGGTACTGGTTCAATAGTCCCTCCACATGAAGGCCATGGACCACGTGGTGTCGTTTCCAGTTGTTCCTGCTTCGCAGCCAAGCGACCAGATACCTACCATTGAGTCAGGTCAGGAAGGCAACCTGTCAGCACACAATGCGTGAAGTGAGCGCCGAACATGTACTTTACAAGCTGTAACCACGACACATGGGTCGTTTATTGCGTGTGTTGTTCAGTCAGTCAAACATTATATTATGTACGTACTTAGCATTTATTAATGTATAAATGTTACTAGCAAGTTTGATATAAACTCATTAGCTAAATACTAATTCGTGCGTATTAAAACATTAACTGTATGCCATCTGTATATATAAAGTTACACACGCATATCTACATCTTTAAACAAATTTCACAAATTTATCATACATTATCCAACCGCAATATAATTTGGATTTACAGTGACTAAAATTTAGTTTATTTAAAACGTATTACAATAAATACAATGTGTTTTTCAGGCTGTACTCCAAATTTCAATTCATTTGGGAGTTCGTATTTTGTATTTTGCGATTCGCGTTTTGTAAGCTTCCAGTAGGCACGGATCTATCGTCATTTGTCTTTTTGTAATAAAGAACTTACACGTATTTTTGTTCCCTCTTAAAATGTAAAATTCTTACTTGATATGGCGAACAGCGTTGAGAAACTAATAATAGGCTTCAAAAATTAAGTAGAAAAAAAAGAAATGTTTTAGAAATACGGTAAATAATATGCATACAAAATGAAAACGTACAGAGGTATTTGTATTTGTTACCGCTTAGGTCAAACATGATCAACATTACATAATCCAAAACTCAATAAAATGACTGTTACACAGTTACACTTGTATAAATTTATAAACATATATATATATATATATATATATATATAAATGTTATGTTGGTTTGTGTACGCTTCAAAAACTCAAAAAGTTCTGCAACGATCGAGCTGAAATTTTAGCATGATATATAATCCGCATCAAGGATTGTTTTTATCTAATTTGCGACCGCGGGAAAAAAAGCGAGGAAAACACTCAACAATAGCTGACAACCGCAATAGTAATGGCTGTTAAATGCTGGGCAGCTGTTTTGCGGTGGAAGCCGCAGCCGGGCAGCTGTTTTATAGAGAAATAAAGATGAATTAAAAAAAGAAGTTCTGCAATTAAAGTACGCTTAGCGCAGTGGACTGGACAAATCTGTTTGTATTTGATGTTTTGAAGATAAACAGTGAATATAGTATCACCATCAATTAACACGTAACTAAAAGTTAGTTACTCTTTTCTATAGTACACGCGGGCGAAGCCGCAACGGGACAGCTAGTTGTACATATTTACCACTCAGTACATAAACATGATCACTAAAATTCGTGATTTAAACGGTACAACACATAATTAAGTTTTTGTGAGAATTAAGAATTCCGTTTCTTACGATCCCTTTATAATTGTAACAGTATGTGCCAACATGTCAGCACCAGCTTTTCAAAATGCGTATATTCGCCTTTCTTGCCCTAATTATTATTCCTCCTTTACTATCCGTGGGTCGTGACTTGACTGTTTTTTGTATTAATTTTTAATGAAGGCATTGGATTTTTAAAAATTAAAATTAAATACCTATGTTATAAAGGCAGTTTTATCTTCTAGCAATGCACCGCTGTATTGCAGACAATGAAACATGAAATGTACTGTTATGTTGTCGTCTACAACACTCTGCAGTTGGTAATACATGTGACGTAGCAGTAAGATGACTCCTAGTATGTGATGAGATGTGTGACGACAGTCTTGGTAACGTCAGACTTGGGACAGCGGCAGTTTGCTCAGTGCCACCAGCTCGCCACACCATGGTTGCTAAGGCAGTGACCTAGAGTTGACCTCGACATCACAGGTCAGCTGGTTGTTTACCACACAGCTCGTCTAATCCAACACTTCGTCATTCTCCTGCTGGTCCGCGTGGCAATCTCACAGCATGGTTTCCATGAATAAGATATACAGGCGGAAACCAATGCTTTAACCTGATTTCAAGAATTTACTGTACTTCAGCCAAATTTCCAGAGATTCCTGTGCCCTGGCTAAATTTTTAAGAATTTCCTGACAAACCTTTAAAAACTCACCGAAGTCAGTAAAAAAAAAAAAAAAAAAAAAACAATTTTCCTTCAAATGTCAAATCCCTCCAGTTATGAATTCCATACAGTGGCATCCTATTGAAAGAAATTCAATGGAAATTCTATGAAATTAAGGAGCTTCGAGCGAGTTTTGGAAAGAAACATACACTTTGATTGCAGTCTGATTAAGAAATTGTGATGTTTATAGGTTATTCGGGATAAAGTCAGCACTAAAAAAATCACTAGTCGTTACTGCATATTAGTCAACATTAACAATAGTTACAGTATTGTTTGTATGGTTGGTAGCGAATCATTGCATGTAGTTCCGTGTATTTTCTTATTTGAATACAGCATTAGTGAAATGCAATCGACCTCTCTGTATATTATGTACTTTAAAATATATATTTATGATCTTATTGACATACCTACTGACTGTGTAATTTGCCTTAATTAACTCCAGCACAAAGTGATTAAACCACTCGTTGAGCTTCAAAACTGTCGTTGAATCATTGCCGCTAACATTTGCGCCACAGACGTAGTTAAAAGCTTCACCGGCAGGTGGCATCAGAGTTAGGTTTTCGCCGCTTCACTGCCTGGAACTGGAATCGTGTCGAATCATTGAGTGTGTTTGTCCGTTGTGTAATAAATATGGGTTTCTGATGAACACATTAAAAAGTATTAGAAGTAACTGTTTATGAAGATCTTTGATAAATTACATGAAGTCATTAGTAATCTGTAATCTGTTATGTTTTACGATCGCCAGCACGAGCATACGGAATTAGAAATAGCATTCTTTTCTGTTTCACACACTAAGAAAATATGTTGTTATTGTTAGTTGCGTCGTTGTCGTTCATGTCAGTATGCTGTACGAAACTTGAATTCTTGTAGTGCTTGCGTCGTGTGTGTTTCTAGTGGTGACTTTGAATCACTAGTTAATATACTGCTCACGCATTTAAGAGATTCTAACGGCAGTAGTGCGTCAGTGCGTGTCGTGTCAATTAGAAACCAATGTTATATGACGTTAACTCGCAGATATTTATAACTAAGATTACTACTGAGTATAGCATGCATACAGCGCCCGTGCATTTAATGAGTAGATATTATAGGCGGAGCAGTATAATGTAGATGTAAACATTGTGCAAGCCTATGTAAATACAAGCACGTGGCAACGTTTGTTTAAATGCAGCGGAAATATATTAACCGGCAGAAAAGAGAATATTTTATTTTTAATTTTAGGTAGTCTCATTCAGGTAATGCAAGTTCTCATTCAGGTAATGCAAGTTCTCATTCAGGTAATGCAAGTTCTCATTCAGGTAATGCAAGTTCTCATTCAGGTAATGCAAGTTCTCATTCAGATAATGTCAATCCTCATTTATTTATTATGTGTGATGCAATAACAATATTGCCAGACGTGTTTTCAACACTAATGTAAGTTTATAATACTTTTGGTAGGGGAGTAATCATTGTATATTACAAAAACAGAGCCTAGGTAATAGTTCAAAGTTGTTTTGTTTGAAGCTTTGCATTTTCCAGTCATTTACTTTCATTTACAAATTGTTCTAATCCCGTGGCCAGTCAAAAAATAAACAAATTTAAATTGTACGCATGGTTACGTTTGGGAAAAAATTATTATCCTGTGCTAACCTCACGATTCACAGTATTTATTTACCTTGTAATGTGGCATAAATGAATAAGAATTCTTAGTAATTTTAATCGCTATTAACCATGTAAACCCCAATTATTTCAGTTCTTCTAACACAAGTATCTCGCAATAGCCTGCTACTAGCTTCTAAATAGAGAACTTAAATTTTGTTATACTAAGTAATGTAATGAAACATACCCATAGATGCTATGAGGAGCGTACCTTATGAGATTACCGATAGGCTTGAGAGCAAGCTACAGAAGTTGGAGGTCTAAGGTGTAGTTAAGTATCAACAAAATGGGTAAATGCGTTGGTAATCGTAGAGCTCAGTAAATAATTGAGGTTATGTTTAGATCCATGGCACCTTAACTCAGCAATGCAGCGAGAACATTATGTCATACCCACAGGAGATGTCATTGCAGCTCAAATTAGGGGAAATAGTTTTTTTACGGCACTAGTTATGAAGGAAACGTACTAATAATTACTCTTAGACTATAGGAGAGCAGATTTGTGTGTTTTTGAGACACCATTTGGCATTTATCAGTTGCCCGGGAAGTATTTCAAAGGAAAGATGTATAGCTGCTTCATGAAATAGGTACCTTTGTCCAAGTGTACTTTGACGTCATTAAAGTCACTGGAAAAATATAAGAGGAACATGACAGCAGAATGGCTGCAGTATTAGAGCGTGCAAGGAAATACCATGTCAGGTTATCTAAAAGAAAATACAGCCGAAGAGGAGCAATGCCAAATTTATGGGGCAAATATTTTGTGCGGAAGTGGTTAGAAGATCGGAATAATGGTATTTACAAGCTGTATAACATATGAAATAACTGCAATGTAAAAGTAATGTGTTTAGATGGTAAAGTGTGTTGGTAAATGTATTCCCAACTTGTGTCGGGTGTCAGCCCCCTAAGCAGCCTAACGAGACAAGAAAGATGTAGAATGGAGTTGGGAGGATGAGCACAAGGATAGATTTCTGAAACTAACAGTAATGCTATGTAAGAAACTAGTACTTATACAGTATGTTTTAGATGGGTGGCCAGAATCAAAGAAAGGAATAGATGAGATATATATTGTAAAAACAGGGAAGCTATATCCGAATGGGAAGGAATCTTGCTGTTAATAAACAAGATAGTTGTACCACAAGAGTGTAGAGCAGAGGTGTTAAGGTAAAGTCATGAGGGCCAAATAGGCATTGAAAAAAAATATATAAATAAGTCAGTCACAACAGTTATATTATTTATTGGCCAGGAATAAACAAGGCTATAGAGGAATGCATAAGACAGTGTGCAATATGTAAAGGGCCTAAAAAGGCAGATTTGTAAAAAGCCGCTTCAGCCATGGCCAATAACAGGACGACCATGAGAGAGAGAGAGAGAAGGAGCTGATATGTTTACATTCAGAACACAACCATATACTTGGTAGTAATAGATGCATGTTCTAACTGGGCGGAGATTCTGGCGATAAAATATAAATCAGCTAGCAGTGTAATGTGTGTATGTAAATATACATTTACAACACTCGGCTTGTCACATTTAGTATGAGCAGATAGTCATATTTAGTATGAGCAGATAATATACCGTCTGACAGTCAACCTTTTAGGCAGTTTCCAGAGCAGTGGAAGGTAAAGCTTAGAAGCCAGAACTGCCCGCAGATAACGGAACAGCAGAGAAAGGGATAGGAATGTGTGAACAAGTGTGCCGTAAGGTAAGCTCATGCCCTGGAGGTGTATGGAGAATGTTGTTATAGCAAAGAAATACACCGCTCAAACAAGTGGGTACTCTCCAGCCCAGCTGCTATGGAACATATTTACAATACAAACATGTCAACACACGCTTATTTCTTACAGCTTCGCGTGTTCAAACCAGTAGACGCAGGCGTAAGTTAGCTGCGTGGTTGATGACATAAGACAAGTTTACCGATTATATAAAACACAAGTGCAGTCGATTTTATTGATTCCGTTTAAGAATTATTGTCTTTGAACAGGAAACTAAATACAACTACATTCAGTAATTTTCTACTAACCATAAAGTGAAATAACATACAGTATCGAGCTGAGCAGTGATTATTTATAGGTTCATTTGTATAGTACTCGCTTTACCCGAAACCATGCATACGTTCTTTACAACCATTTTTGTAATTTCTTTAAATATTAAATTGTAATACAGTTCATATAGTAAAGCAGGAAGGAATATTGTAATAAACTCAACTTTTTTAATCTTTAGGAATACATTTAACTTGAAGTTCATTATTAAAATTCTGACTATGTTAAACACACAAAAAATGTATTTATTGGGGCTATAGAAGTAAAGTATTGAGAGTTGTAAAATGTTTACACTAGTTCTTAGTTACATGGAAGTTGTCGTATTTAAAGTAGTAAAGATGGAGGCATAACGGCTGACAGAATATTGTAACCAGTGTTCAGTTGATCCTGAACAGCCTAGAGTATATTTTTAAGTACGGTGGTATTAAAGGGCTGTTTTTAGCTGTACTGAAGGGCTTAGAAACTGATGACGTATCATTTGATCGCCACCGTGATTTATCAAGACTAATAAACCACAGTTGATTCAGACATTTGAGAAACAACTTATGCCAATTTTTTTACCGAAATGAGTTGTGGGTTTTATAATTTTGTAGAGAGGTAGTCGATGAAATACAGTGTTTCTCAATTGACCTCCATAATTCAGTGCCTTGCTGTACTCGCAAACGACGCTTATTGTGGTTTCAATAATACGAGTATTTATTTTTGTAGAAAATTATAACATCCACAAGTCATTTAGATGGACATCTTATTAATGTTGTCATAAATTGCAAATATAGGATTAAAACTATCATGCGAT
The DNA here is from genome assembly GCA_003012365.1 of Medauroidea extradentata. NCBI lineage: Eukaryota > Metazoa > Arthropoda > Insecta > Phasmatodea > Phasmatidae > Medauroidea > Medauroidea extradentata. The sequence goes on along the minus strand of PNEQ01088012.1, from coordinate 11,430 downwards.
AGTTCGTTGTTCTCTGCTTCGTGTCACATAAACACAAACACACACACACACACACACACACACACACACACACACACACACACACACACACACACACACATATATATATATATATATATATATATATATATATATACGTATATATAGTGTGAGTAGAAGTGGCTGGTGCGCTTGGGTGAGCACCCGGGTCTTCTCGCCTCACTACCACTCAATGTTAGTTGTCGGAGGGGAGGATAGCCAGCGGTATAGATTAAACAACTGTAAAATAATACTAATTATAAAATTAGTAAGATGAAGATTAAGTAAACACACATAGAATAATTGCCAAGTGTAGCAAAATGTAATAGTAATTATTATGGAATAAGCTTGACAATGTCAAGAACTACTGTCCTCGAGGGGCGGCGCCATCTCGTAGGATCTGTCTCCTGGTTGATGCAACTGAACCAAAGCATGTTGGGCAAGTGTCTTCGCGACAAAGAGGAGTTATATAAGCGCCATTAGTCGGTTTGCAGACTGCTTACTCTTCACTTTAATGTATGAAATAACCGCCGAGAATATCGGCTATGTAATTACCTAGTGTAGAACTACGATCGGACCAACAAATGTGTGTGGTATCGATCGTGCCCGGACATGACGGTATTGACATCGCTGTCCGGACATTTGCAGCTGGACTTGCTAATGTACAAGTCACATGAACACACTCAAGGCTGGTGCATGACCGCATGCCGAGATCCGCGCCATTGCAATATTAAAGGAAGACTGGTCCGTGCAAGCTATTTGTGTTTAGCAAGTGCATTGAAAGAAACTTACACACGTGTGTGGGTACATTTTTGGTCTTCTGTGTATGTCCAATGTTTATTTTTTCGTTGCTTAATGTGGCGAAAATGTGTGTTTCGTGGTATACCTTTTGGACTGAAAATCTTAGCGCAGAATTTTTTGAAAGCTATAGGTGTGTACAATACAACTTTATATACACGCAATATTACATAATAACAATACAGAGGCACAACAGTCACAGGTGTGTTATCAGCGAGAAGACTGCTTGTCAGTTCACTGACTTGCACCTAAAGGCTAGGAAGAGGCTTGATGCGCGTGCTGTGTCGCCCTCAGCACTTCCACACTTGTAGGCATAGAAAGTGAACAATACTTACTCTCAGATAGCCACCTTAATGAGGTCTTGCTTAACCTTACTTTAAGGTGCATATTACAGCAATATAGCAGAACTCTCGTGAACGACTCGCAGGTGCCTCGTGCTAAGAAGTTGCTAAGTATATTCATGAGTGCATCGTTGTCAGACCCACCAATTTCGTTGCTGGGTGTACTCACCGATTTGTCATAATCTCGTACCATGAAGTGAAAAAAAAAAACCGACATCAGCATTGACATATTGGACATGCCGTACCAGTTCGTTGAAGGTACAAGTTTTTTTTTCCCGAAGTCTGCGGCAGATTTCCGATTGGCCGCCTAATATCGCTGCCGTGAATATGTCGTCAAAAATGGTTGGCTCTCCGAGCGTGCGGGTGGTTTAAACGATTACTTCATATACTGTGAACAACTCATGTGTTTATTATACAGGATGATTCAAATATGTCGAAACATTTCCGAGCAAATATAATAGTAATGTTGTACCAATATACCGAACCATACACCACATAGTGATGCAGAATACATCACAGTTGTCCCTCTAAACAAATGTTCACTTGGCCATCACACATTGTTACACGCAAACCTAAAACAACAAAACAATTGCGTGTATCTCACTTTGTTTTGTCTGTTGCAGTTGGTATGAAATATGCTGACCACCCAAGAACGAATAGCTGTGGTGTGTGCTCGTTTACGGGCATTATCCTACAAGGCGGTGCGGGAAGATTTCACACGAAATTTCCACAAACCAACCCCTTCCAGGGCAAATTTCAGGCAACTGGTTCTATAAAAAGGAAACAGGAAGTGCGCTGGATGATAAACGGTCTGGGAGACCCAGTGTGACATCCGAAATGGTGCAAATGGTACAGGATGCAATCACACAAAGTCCGACAGCATCAACTAGGAGGCTAAGCCGAGAGCTGGGCGTACCACAGCTGACGTTATAGAGGATTCTCCATTACACCCTGAAGTAACTAGCATATCACATCCAAATAGTACATAACCTGGAAAGGGCGGATTACGCAGAACGTGAATCAATGTGTGACGAGCTGTTGCAGGCAGTGGAAGAGGATAATTTGCATATTGAACATGTACTTTTCAGTGATGAAGCTACCTTCCACACACGTGGCACAGTCAACCGACACAACTGCAGAGTGTGGGCAGATGAACAGACAAGTGTGATCCAAGAGTGACAACGGGATACGCCAATATTCAACATGTGGTTGGGGATCACACAGTCCAAAGTGTGTGGCTCATTCTTCTTCGCGGAACGCACAGTAACACGAACATCGTACTTGGATATGCTAGAGATGGTCCTGCAACCACAATTGCAACAAGATGGCATCTTGGACACTGTTGTTTTCCAACAAGACGATGCACCTCCCACACCTGGACAGCACTTTTCCACACAGATGGGTTGGAAGAGGATCACACAGACTTTGAGTGCCACACTCTCCGGATCTGACACCCCTTGACTTTTTTGTGTGGAGTTACATAAAGTCTGAGGTTTGCAGGGCCAGGATCACCTCCATTGATCATCTCAAGGACAGTATCAGGTAGGCGGTGCTCAACAGCTGCAATGTTGAGGATGGTGTTTCAGGAAGCTGTGCGTCGCTGGGACTTGTGTGTTGACGTGCGCGGTGGCCACGTGGAACTTCCTTGAGACAATTAAGATGGGTTATGTGCTACAATGCACATGGCAGTACCACAGCTTTACATTTTACGATGTCACGGTAAAAACACCGCATTCGTTCAAATGATGTGCGCAAGTTCAAATATCCAAATATGTGTATGTTACGTAGCTAAGAAAAGTTTTTTTGTAGTAGAAAATAATTTTAAAAGTATTGCATTTCCCCCTATACCAACGACAAAAATTTTTTGTTGGTTGCAAGTCTCTTATTTATGAAGAGTTTTTTCATTTGTTCTTATCAGTGTAAATGTGTTGTGCTGTTGTAACTAAGTTACATAGGGGCTTAAGTTAGTTCCATATATTATCAGTGCAGCCTGCTTGTGTATTATTGAAACACTGGCGTGCTGTTACACTGAGAGAAAGAATTGTTTCATTATACTAAATATATTTGTTTGGGTGATGTTTGCTTCAGCTAAACAATATTTTGTTGGTAAAACTAAACTTGGAGTCCTCCAAACAAATTTATTTATTTCCCTCGACCAAATTATTCATTTAAACGCACTTTGTGCCAAACGTATATTCGGTTACTACAGGACGTCGAATAAATATGTTGTGTAAACAAACAACTTGTTACAGCTTGTCAACAAAATAATATTGTTAGTTATGAGTGATGTGCTTTGAACGAAAAAAAATTTTTCGATGGACTAAATGATTTTGTTGACTTGCGGAAGATGGCAGGCTGGCCTGCGTGAGCGACAAGATGGCGAACGCTGTATACCTCAACTTTCAAAGTATAAGCTTGTGCGAAAAGTATGACGTCTAAACTGTTAATCAGCAATATTAAAGTATCTTAATTTTAGCTATAACAATTTCAAAGTGGTTTATTCTATCGATCACAACGGAAAATGGTATAAATTTGAAAAACACCGCAGTTGCACGTCTCGTTCTTTGTGCTGCGGTGCACGGCAATCATTTGGTAATATTATTTGACGTCGTTTACATTTTCGCAGACGGAAGACAAAAATGTTTGAAAATAAAGCAGTACAATCGTAATTTAATATTAGGCCTAACTGTTCCTATACAAATAACAATCCTCATACCACAGAAGCACTCGTAGCTCAGTTAGTTAGGTCATGAATAGAAAGGAGCAAGTGAAGGGATAGTGGATCAAATCCCAGTTCAACCATACTTTTTTTTAGGTCTTAACATTTCAGAAATTTCTTAAGATTATAAAATATATTGTTTTAGTTCTTAAAATATTGCATGTGCATTTAATATGTCCAACGAAATATTTTTATGACCAGCTAAATATTTGGTACTGCTAACAAAATTCAGTTATTTGCCTCAAACAAATCGAGGGAACAAAATAATTTGGTACGAGCAAACAAATATCTAATTGCCCCTATACAAACAAATGATTTGGTTGATTAAAACAAATTTTGTTTGCCCCAACAAAATTTTTTTCTCAGTATAACGGTCGCAATTACTTTACACATTATTTACATTGAACTGTTGCCTTCCAGTAATATCAGGAATACTGCTAGTTACAGTCTGTGAAACTACTAGAAATGAACTCACGCAGGCGTACAACGTAGAGAGAGAGAGAGAGAGAGAGAAAGAGACAGGCAGAGCAGAGAGAGAGAGAGAGTGAGACAGACAGACACAGCAGAGAAAGTGACAGACAGAGCTGATAAAGAGGAAGAGGAAGAGACATACACACAGAGAGAAACAGACAGAGGGAGGCACAGAGAGAGAGAGAGAGGCACAGAGAGAGGCGCAGAGAGATAAGGCAAAAGAGGCACGGACAGTGAGAGAGACGCGGAGACAGGTACAGCCATAGATAATGAGAGTGAGAGAGACGCGGAGACAGGTACAGCCATAGATAATGAGAGATACACACTGACAGCGAGTGGGAGGCATACACGCACAGGCAGTGAGAGACAGGCACACAGACCGTGTGTGAGAGAAAGAGGCTCACACCGACATAATCCTCTACTTACCTTGCAAACAGCCTATGTGAGAGACGCTCACACAGGCAGTGAGACAGCTCCAGGACAGAACAGATACCGCATGTGTAGGAGTTTTGAAGTACGTATTTGTTTAAGAGGCTCCCGCGAATTAATGCAGGTTTAAAGCAACTTATCTTTACCATCATATTATACTTAGATGCGGCTAACTTGTGAACTATTGGTGTTTTGGTAGTATATATACTAGGTATAGAGGTGTTGATAATTGTGCTTGGTGACCGATGCAGGACTGACGAGGTGGATATTGAGAGATAAAGGAAGCGATACATTAGCAAGGCCCGCAGGAAAGTGCATTGTAGAATATGGACGGTGTATGTGAGGAGTACCGGCAGTGGTGGCAGGCCTGCTAGTCGACCTTGTGGAATGTCGGTCCATCCAGTCTTCCTACCTTCCTTGTAAGGCGACGAGCCTGGTCAGTTGTAGGCGCCCGGCCACTCAACCACATACAGCTACTGCCTTTGTCTGTTCTCTGTTGGTGTTACAGGTTGCATACATTCACACCTGTTTCTCTGAATACACTAGGATTTGATTTCCAACATCCTTTATACGTTATATTGTGTATTTAGGTAGAGCTAATTGTCAGACTGCAGACAAACTGTCCACGTGTACATACACACTGTAATCAGGCGTGTGTTACGTAAGCCTAGGTGTAAGACTTGATGGGGTTAGCTTTACATGCATGTCAGAATGGCCTCAAACTACAAACATTTTGTATCATTCATACATAAGTCACTAAGAAGTCACTGTGATATTTAATAGCGACTCTGTCACATCTGTGTATTAAATGTACGTAACTTTGTTACCACACACACTCGTTCGCTTAACTTAAATGTATATTTATATACAGGATGTTTGGTAATTGTAAGTACAAACGAAATGGATGTGTCGAGGACGATGAAACAAGCAAATAATACTAATAAACAAATATAGTTCCGGAAACTAACGGTTTTCCCAATATAACACGTGACATGTTACGACAGGAAGGCTGTAATACAAGCGTTTCCGAGGATCAAAACGTCAAAATACGACACACGTGGACGAAGACATTTCAACAAGTGTTGGGAATGTGCGCCGTTCATGTGAAGACAGACTTCAGCACGTCTTCTCGTCGATGCTCGTACACGTTCAACAATTGCCAGGTGTGTTCCGAATGCAGTGGCAACCACCTACAATGCGTTCCTCTACTTCGTGGACACTATCAACAGGGCTGGCACACACCACAGCTTTTTAATATTCCCGCACAAAAAAACAACCCAACGGGATAAAGTTGGGGGACCATGTTATTGGCAAGCCACGACCGATACACATGTTGTTGCACATATGTGCGAGTGTTCCCGAACAAACGACAGTAACAGTGTTGCAACATTGCCATGTTTGCACGTGTCCTTACATCATAACGGGGAAACCTTCAGTTTTCCGGATCTATGCTTACTTGCGTTATTTGCTTGTTTCATCTTCCTCGACACGCCTCTTGCGTTTCTACCTATAATTACCAGACATCCGGTATATGCACGCGCTAGTAAATAAAAACTTTTCAGTTATTAGTGTATGAATATATATATACATATATATATAATTTGTGTAATCACACACCCACCTACATACACACACGCCGTAAGCACGGGTGACTTCGGTCACGTGGGGTAACTTTGGGACGTTACAAAAAATATTTCTGTCACGTGCGTAACCCTGACTAAGGAAATTAACTTGTGATAAATTCCAAACAGAAATTGTCCACCAGAAATATTTTAATTTTTACTCACAGTTGAAACACATGGTCAAGTAAAAATTGTGTAAATGTGTCTCCAAGTCATTCCACTTACGGTGTTGTGTGTGTGTATGTATGTATATATATATATATATATATATATATATATATATATATATATATATATACACACGCGTCAACACACACACACAACGGAAATTAATAGCCCAAACTTCCGGAGTTGATTCCTCGTTAAAAAGTAAACAGACATTAGGAGGATATGGGGCACTTTCAAGACGAGTAAATGTTAAGGGAGTTAAGCCCTTGAATGATATAGTTTTTAAAAACAGTAATTTGTCATAGTGTGTAAAATGATTAGAAGTTATATTACGATTTTTTGGGTCGTGTTAAGCAATATTAAGATCTTTAACCTGTAAAACATTCAGTTCTTAAACTTTCATGAAAACAGTAGGGGTGGCCACCCTCATATTGCATTAAATATCTTTGCCGTCAGGAATAGTAAACAATGCAGGTTATATATTCGAACAGGACATCTTAAGGAACAAAAAAGGTCCTCTTGTTGCAAGCTGCTAGACTGCAATGTTTAGCAGAAAAATGCACCAAAAGTTGCTGTGAAAATATCTCAACGCTTGTTACCGGTATGTAACAAGATTTGGTTTCTTGGACATACTTCATTGCGATACAGACGACTGTAAAAGATAATGGAAACGCACAAATAAGCAGAGTATGCTTTATTCAATAGGGTCCAATAAACAAGGACAAACACATAAGAAAATAAATATAAATGTCGCACTCGTGTTCCTGAACCCTGTGTGTCTACCTGATGGCGGGAACAGATTCCAGTTCCCGAAACGTCAGCAGTACTGACTGTTTGGAAAACTGCGGTGTTTTGTTTCGTCTTATTGATGTGTTCCTTGTTGTTTTGCTGTTCGTGTCATATTTTGTTATTTTGTGGCTCATACATTTTATCTGTTTGTCCCTTCGCCATCCTCACCCTGGGTTGTTTGCCTTGGTGGTGTCTTGGGTTTTTTATTTTTAATTTGGTTTATATTTTATTTTTTTATTTTTGTATCTGTTTGTCCTTGTTTAATTGAACCCGGTTCCATTTATTGAATTTTATGTTATATATGTATCCTTTTGACTAAAGCATACTATGCTTATTTATGTTTTTCCGTTGTCTTTAGTTTTCATTGACAGTCACTTATTTCGTAATGGAGTATGTCCAAGCAACTAAATCCAGTCATGCACTCCCATTGCGCAGATCTTTTTAAGATCTTGCCAGGTATATAGGCAAACATTGCTGCTTCCGCCAACGAATTGTCCTGTGTATGCGCCGTGCTCTCAGTAAAATGCAACCTGTTATGCACATATCCTAACCTTATCTTAATCTGAATAACCAAAGCTAACCTATCGGAACGTAACCTAACCCAACATAAACGAACCTAAAATAACCGAACCATACTAACCCGTTAAATAACTAAATGTAACCTAACACAACCTTACCTAAACTAACCGTAACTAACCCAAACTCAACCGATGCATGTATAGACAGTTACAACCACTTAGATACAACATGTTACCCGGATTACACTGCTCGGGTGTAGTACTCATAAAAGACGTTGCCGAATGTTTTTCTCCGGGTTCTTCGGTTTTACTACCCAGATTCGCGGTACGAAACATCTCCGTCACAGATGGTACCTCGTTTGTAAGCCTTCTTTTCCAAGCAAAAATAGGCGTGTAAGATCACATTCCTGTTTGTTAGAGTGCGTGTGTCTTCATTTATAACTTTCGAACTGTGTGCACGATTTGCATTTGGTATTCCAGTATTTTTGAAGGGCAGCCAACATAAAAAATTAATTTCATTTGCTATACCTCAGGAATAGTTCATCCGATTTTAACGCAAATGGGTACAATGACAGCACAATACTGTTCACGTTCCTGTAAGACACTATAGGTCAACGGAATAAAGTGAGCACTAAAGATTTAACCTTTGAAAAAAAATCACTAGCCATTACTGCATATTAGTCAACATTAACAATAGTTACATTATTGTTTGTATGGTTGGTAGCCAATCATTGCATGTAGTTCCGTATATTTTCTTATTTGAATACAGCATTAGTGAAAGAACATAAATTGCAATCGACCTCTCTGTATATTATGTACTTTAAAATATTTATTTATGATCTTATTGACACACCTACTGACTGTGTAGTTCGATGTGATTAGTGCCACCACAAAGTGATGCAACCGCCCACTGAATTTAAAGCTGTCGTTGACACATTGCCGCTAACACTCGCACTACAGACGTAGTACAAAATTCCACCGACAGGTGGCATCAGAGTTAGGTTTTCGCCGCTTCGCTCGTTGTATTTGTCCGTTGTGCAGTAAATATAAGGTTTTGACGAACACATTCAAAAGTAAATATGAAGTCATTAGTAATCTGTAATCTGTTGTTTTACGATCGCCAACCTGAGCATATGGAATTAGAAATACGATTTTTTTTATGTTTAACACATTAAGAAACTACGTTATTTATTGTTTTTGTAATTGCATCGTCGTCGATTTTGTCAGTATGCTGAACGGAACTTGAATTCTTGAATTGCGTATGTGTTTATAGTGGCGGTTTTGAACTACAAATTAATATACTACGCATGCATTTACGAGATAAGTAACGGAAACAGTGTGTGTCGTAACCAATTAGAGTCGATGAAGAGAAAACAGTGTCATAAAATGTTAACTCGCAGGTATTTATATCTAACATGACTATTGAGTATAACATATACACAACGCCCGTGCATTTAATGAGTAGATATTGTAGATAACATTTATCGGAGCAGTGTAATGTAGATGTAGACATTGTACATAAACATTGTAAATAAAAGCACGTGGCAGGCTTATGTTTACATGCAGTGGAAAGATATAAACTGGCGGAAAATATAAATTAATCAGGGCTTTTTTGAGTGCTCACTTTATCCCGAATCACCTATAGCGTCCCTAGGCCTACTGTGAGTTCCAGGCTTAGCAAACTCTTAAAAGTTGTTTTAATTACTGCTGTTGAAATTTATAGTGAGAAAAACAACGCATGGCTCATCGTACTTGGCTTGTATATTATTCCTCTGGTAAGAATTCTATATTTTGTTTTGCGGCAAGCTATTCTCTTCAATCACTATGGCACTACAACTAATGGTTATAGTGTCTGGGGTCACATGGCCGCTTTCCTGAGTAAGCGTGAAAAATATAAAAAATATTTGCTAGATTAAAAAGTCGCAAGTCAATTGACGAAAAAGTTACAAAAAAATTGTGGGGGCTGAAACTCGTCCTTCGCGATCAATTTTAAAACGTCTGATACTCAATGTACAATTCTTAGTACAGTACAGTAATGTTTACTTTTCAGGGGAGCCAATGAGATACTTGATCATCACAATAATGGACATTTCTTACAGCTGAGGTAAGAATGTTTTGTACATGGCGGCAAAATGAGTTGCGCCGGCCCTGGCCAATAGTGTGCGGTTACAAATTGCTTTGTAGTGTACAACTGAGATAGATACGAATGAAGTTAATTCTTAAAGTTTTTGGTTTTTTAAAATAGTATTGATTGCCGACTCGAGCACAATCACAATTGCCTTTGAAAGTTAGTAATATTTCAAATACAGTAATGCAATAAGGCATACATATTTAACTCAGTACTAAAATTAGCTCCTTTAAAATTGGCAAAAATTATTTATTTTTGAAATAGGTTCATCTTATTTCAATTACAAGGTAACTGTGGTGTCACAAATGTAATTTGAAAAAGTTTCCTACAAGATAGTTCAACAATTTATTATTTATTTATTTTTTTACTTTCCTATCCTTGCCTGAATTCATGGTAGTGCACAAATCAATGTACGGATTACAGTTTAAATAATGCATTTTTATACGTAGTTTCCCTGACCTTCATTGCCTTAACTTAGGTCTTTTAAAGAAGTTTTTGACATCCAGCTAGTGTAGTAGCATACACTGGATTTACTGAATAATGCTTCAGATATATATTGTATACCGCCACGAAGGATTTCTAATAGGAATGGTAATAAAAAAGATGCTAAGTTTTCTGTGTAGTCAAGGGAAGTTCACTCAACTTAGTAGTGAATAGTAATAATCCCTTTTAAATGTATATAGAGCTATTCTGCTCAAGTTGGTCTTTGCGTAATTTATTTTAAATGTGCGTGTGTGACGGTTCGTTTAAAAGCACGGAAATACTGTCTTTGGCATAGGATGGTTATAAATTATAAATAAAAAACTATTGATCTATAAGCCTAAATAACTTTGCAGAAACAATATTACACCCATAGTTGCATTTAGTACTAATACTACAGTTAGTAAATAAATACTGTACAAATGTTTGGTATCACTTACTCTGATACTAATACTACAGTTAGTAAACAAATAATGTACCATGTTTGGTATCACGTACTCTGATACTAATACTACAGTTAGTAAACAAATAATGTACCATGTTTGGTATCACGTACTCTGATACTAATACTACAGTTAGTAAACAAATACTGTACCATGTTTGGTATCACGTACCGTGATACTAATACTACAGTTAGTAAACAAATACTGTACCATGTTTGGTATCACGTACCGTGATACTAATACTACAGTTAGTAAACAAATACTGTACCATGTTTGGTATCACGTACTCGGATACTAATACTACAGTTAGTAAACAAATACTGTACCATGTTTGGTATCACGTACCGTGATACTAATACTACAGCTAGTAAACAAATACTGTACCATGTTTGGTATCACGTACCGTGATACTAATACTACAGCTAGTAAACAAATACTGTACCATGTTTGGTATCACGTACCGTGATACTAATACTACAGCTAGTAAACAAATACTGTACCATGTT